>WMED01017355.1:0-13029 GCA_019650415.1 Pipa parva | reverse complement strand
TATATAAGCCTTTTTATTTACCTTTTAAAAACTTTCTCCCTGTTTTTTCTGTAGACGCATTGGAAAAGATCTCAGTAGCACATTTAACAAACTGGAGAAACTGACAATATGTACGTATTTGATTCTGTACAAGTATTAGTTTGCAAATAAAATGTACTAAGTGTGTGTTTTACTGTTTGTAGTTAAAATAGAGCAAAAATACTGCTGATTTTTCAGGTGATATTTCTATTTTCTGTAAACTAGATTTTTATCTTGGAAAAGGCATGGTGAAGTGACCCCCTTCTCATAAATTATTCTGTGTAGAATCTTTTATACTAGATATTGTGAGATCTGACATTCTACATGCTATGCTGGAAAAAAAAAATTAGTTATTTTATAAAATGACGAAATTGCTGGACTTTTTTTATTTTATTTTTTTAGACTCAACCAAGCAACAACTTATGATGATTTAATAATCTTTTTTCTAACATGCCCAGACATATGGTTTCCCCCAAAACTCTGTAATTAAAATACTTATATGCTTTTTTATTAAAAGCTTGGTTTGGAAAGTTCATTAAAAGTGAATTAGATCTGTGATAGTCTTGTCTTTTTGCTGTAAATTAAAAATATAAGTAACACTTGTTTGTTGTGGTGGTTTTTTTTCTTTAATTCTGCATTATAGTGGCAAAGCGAAAATCCCTTTTTGATGATAAAGCTGTGGAAATTGAAGAGTTGACATACATTATTAAACAAGTAGGTATTTCTGCATATTGTGCATATTAATTTCAGTGTTGAAGCATGTGCTTACATAATGGAATGTGTTCTATAAAACCCACAGGACATTGGAAACTTGAACCAACAGATTGCTCAGCTGCAGTCATTTGTCCGTGCTCGGGGTAGTCAGAGTGGACGACACCTTCAGACCCACTCAAACACTGTAGTGGTCTCCCTGCAGGTACGAGAATTAAAGAGGAATAGATTTCATCATCATCCTCTTTGTCGTTCTGTTTGACCAGTTCACAGGAGTACTGAGCCATCCACCTTTTTGTTTTTCTTGCAGTCAAAGCTGGCATCAATGTCTAACAATTTCAAGTCTGTGTTGGAAGTTAGAACAGAGGTTAGGCACTTCTATGATTAGAATTTTTTGATAGATTAAATTTTTTTTTAACATTTTAAACCTTATTCCAGCATCTCATCCACAGAACCTAAAGCAACAGAGAAGTCGAAGGGAACACTTTTCTCAAGGTCAGGTGGCGCTTCCGCTTCACCACAACAACCTAGGTAATGTGTTTTAAACCAGCGGTTCGTCAGTCCAGCTAACATTTGACAGACCAGTGGGAGGGTGGTTGGGGCAATGCGTGTTGCCAGCTGCATGATGGCGACACCCTTTCTGTATTCGCGTCACTGTCATCATACAGCTTGGTGCCAAGAAACCCACAGAACTGCAGTGGTTCGCAGCCCGGCTTTTGGGGACCCCTTTTTTGAAACTATGTATCACAGTGATTGCGTTATTGTTTGTGTGACAGATAGTAGTATTTCCATATCCATTGTTCTTTTCATTATCAGGTGTCATTTAAGCAGTATTTATATAATTTCTGAAACCTTTAGGAT
This sequence comes from Pipa parva, assembly GCA_019650415.1. Lineage (NCBI taxonomy): Eukaryota > Metazoa > Chordata > Amphibia > Anura > Pipidae > Pipa > Pipa parva. The sequence continues at coordinate 11,439 of WMED01017355.1, read as the reverse complement.
GATGGATTACTAGGCAATGTCTCTTATTTTTCTGAGGCACAAGATCACCACCTCAGGTCCCCATTAGCTTGCATTAATACAGCAGTGGTACTACTATTCAAAGGTGTTTTACTACAAAAAAATCCCTTCACATTTTTTGCAGTGCTGTGACTATACTAATGTATGTCTGTGGGGGCAATCTGCCACCTTGAATTACTGCAGGAGGTAGTGTGGCCTGGTGTGCCTCAGCTTTAGGGGGGAATTCACAATAGTCCGAAGTGAGGTGCGGAATTTTCGCCTCACTTTGGACTGACTGATATGCGTGCAGGACATCAGCGAGCACATATCAGTCAGTCTGAAGTGAGACGAACACTCTGCACCTCACTTCGAACTATCGTGAATTCGCCCTTAGTCACCTGTATTCTTTTACTCTCCAGAATTACTGTTGCAGTTTGTGTTTGGATGTATGTCTTTTTCTATTGGCTCACATGGACTTGCCTGTCTGCTTATTTCCAAAAGTGGGCATATTTTATAAAAGATCAACATTTCTTGTAAAAAGGCTGAGTCTCTAAAGTCCGAATTCAGCTGTCGAATTCTCAAACAGTAGATTCCCATAGCAAATCCACGACTGCGACAATTCTCCCATTGTAAAGTTGCGACAATATTTCCATGGTAATGTCGACAATATTCTCATTATAAAGACGCGACTGTGACAGTAGCAGTCTATTGCGACTGTCTCTAGCTGGCAAATTCACACCTTTACGAAACAATTTAGACTTTAGAGAATAACCCCCTGTTTAAAGTTAAACTTATGCTTTTTTAGTTAATTTTTGTTTCTCTTGTTCAGTGGTTGCACCCATTTTTTATCTGTGTGGACCAACCACTCTTTGCAAGTGACAAAGCGAAGAACTAAATAAAGTAAAAAATAGCATTATTCATCTTCAAAGATGACATTTTTTTTTTAATTACTTTAAACAAATTCCATTTGTTGTTCCCCAAAGGGCCTGAGATTACTGTAAAGGCTTAGGGCTTTGCCTTGCTGTGCATCACAGAGGAATGGCTTGCAGATTCAGTTTTTCACAGTAAAACTGGCACTGGTTAATTCCAGGGATCTCAGTCTAAAGACCTGACAGGTTATATGGACTTTACAGAATAGTATCATCCAGCTTGTGGATACCTAGAGGAAACCATCCCCTCCACCCACTGGTGGTAGTTGTGCAGTAGCAGAGATAAAGGCAGTACACAAAAAGGCATACCTAAGTGGCACACTCGCTGACTTCATTTCAAATGAATTTACCATTGTATTTTCTGGTGTTATTGGTCTTTTAATAGATATGTATTTGGAGAGTTTATGGATAATTTTTTTAAGAGGGTTACCTTCATTTTTTGATAAATCCATGTTTTCCTTCTACCACTGTAGGTCCTTCAGTCCTCCTTCAGGATGATTCACGCAGACAAGGGGAAGTGACAATAGAAATGGATTCCCGAGTTAGTCAGCAGTTGCAGCTCATTGATGAGCAGGTGGGAGCTTTGTTGTATTTGTAATGAAGTTCTCACACCTGTAGCCTGGATGAGAGCAGTAGCAGTTCAAGTTGTTGGAAGGAAGAATAGTAACAAGTTCTTTAAGTCAGGCATTGGTCAAGGCAAGCAAAAAATTCAGCAGTCAGGCAAAGGTCAGGGCAGGCTAACAAAATCCAAATGTAAAACCATGGTCTTGGCATGACTTACTCAAGTGTAGTGAAGTAATGAAGCAGAAGGTCGTAACTAGTGAAGCATTTTGAAGTAAGAGATAACATACTGTGATCCTCCAAATACGCATTGGAAGTATGCAATAGCAGGAGCTCTGTCAGTAACGCAAAATGCTTTTATCAACTTCATTTGATGATTGAAGGCTGTGACTTGGCTGAAGTTACAAGTTTGTCCATAGAGGACAGTGTGGGAGTTCCCAAACCATCTAAAGTTCAAGAACTGGTAGCAGTTTGGGTGACTTTTACTATGGAGAAGTCTTTGGGGATATCATAGAAGGGGTGAATTTTCCTGAGGACTGTGAATTATTTGAGTTGAAAAGGGGGGCATCCTACTACCCAAATATGCATGCCAAAGAGAAAAGAAGCTGGCTATGGTTGCTTTTAAGGAGTAAATAAGGTTAAATGCTTGTGTGAAAATGTACAGCTTGATAAAAGCCTGGAAAGCACTGTGCCGTGGATATGCCATTTTAACATAAGCATGTGTTAAAGGGGATCTCCAGCCTTTAGTGTAGTGTCAGGTGACTCATAGCAAAATAATTAAGTCTGCAAAATACAATAAATAATGTAAAATAGAACTATGCTGTACAATTGATCAGTTGGAAATGGCTAGCTGAATGATGAGACCTCAAATGAGTTATTAAAAGAAAACAGAGGCTGGAGAACCCCTTTAAAGGGCAATTCATATCCAAAAAATAAAACTCCCCATTTAAATTAGCATGGCAGTTATTCAAATACAACAGTTGTAAAAATGCTATCTTTGAAGTTTATGAATTTTATTGTTTTCTGTCTGTTATCACCAATGAAAGCAGCCATGTTGTTAAAGTGCACCTGTCACCTCAAAATATTAATACTAATGTAGGTTGTACTAATGAAATAAACAGTATATGTAAATATATATGTATTAAATAATGTAACTTTATACAGCGTTTCTCTCTGTTATCTTCCCTGTCAGCCTGACTTTTCTTAATGCCTTTTCATGATAGTTTTCCAATCAGATCCCTTAAATCATGATCTAGTAGAGATCTGATTGGAGGAGCTATAATGTCAATTGTACAATGACTCGGGAAAGATAAGTCGGGCTGACAGAGAAGATGACAGAGAGAAACGCTGTATAAAGTTACATTATTTAATACATATATATTTACATATACTGTTTATTTCATTAGTACAACCTACATTAGTATTAGTTTTGAGGTGACAGGAGCCCTTTAACAGACCTCGCCCAGTCTCTTTGTTTCTATTGAGCTTTAGATATTACATATTCAGGAAGTGTGCCCGAAAGCCCAGCTTTTTAAAGATAAAGTCAAATAAATATAAGTTATAGGCAATTTAGCATTTTTGGAAGCAGAGATGAAATAAATAGTAACAATAAATGGATTTGAGACATTTTCAGTTTTTGGTGTTATTGTAACTATCACTTTGCTATAAAGCACTGTGTCTATATGGAATTGTTCAAGACCTCACAGGAAAACCTGTAAAAATATGTAGAATCACAACTTAATGAAAAATATCCCCTAGTGCAATATTGTTTCTAAGCAAAAGCAATGTGCTTCACCCCACATGTATACTGAGTAAATAGTAAGCGAAAAATAAAGCGTATCGGTGAAGCAAACTCAGAAATCCCAAAAATACCACAATGCACCACACACCCTTATGTACTTGCACTTACCAACAACATGGTGCTAAATGGTGAATAGTGAATACATCCTTTCAGTTACAGCTCAAGACTCCTCTGTGCACAAACTCATGAAGGAATGACAAAGACAAGAAAGAGGAAATAGTCCAATGTATTTTAATTGCTTGGTTCATTGCACTATAAACTATACTCCCAATGTCTCCATCCTATAGGACTCGTATATACAGAGCCGCGCAGACACTATGCAGAACATAGAATCTACTATAGTAGAACTGGGATCCATATTTCAGCAGTTGGCACACATGGTAAAGGAACAAGAAGAGACTATACAACGGTGAGTTAGCTTTGGCAGCCACATGCTTGGCTGTTTACACCTTCCAAGTTTAGACCTTTTTCTCCCAGTGGTGGTTATGCTAATTGTTGTTTTGTTTCTTCCACACGGTTCCTTTTGTCCTCTGCTCAGGATTGATGGAAATGTAGAAGACACTCAGTTAAATGTGGACGCTGCTCACACAGAGATCTTGAAGTATTTCCAGTCTGTCACATCAAACAGATGGCTTATGATCAAGATTTTCCTCATCCTTATTGTCTTCTTTATCATTTTTGTTGTCTTTTTTGCTTAAAACCGCAACAACTAACTGAAAAGGAGCTCATATCTTCACCCCCCCCCCCCCCCCCCCCCCCCCCCCCCCCCCCCCCCCCCCCCCCCCACCACCCCAGACAATATCCAAACCCCTATTGGTGCAGAAAGGGTGATTCTGATTAGTCAGAGGATGAGTGTGGGAGGATAAAGGTTGACATTAAAGATATACAGTGTATATATAATATAGTAACTTGAGAGACTGGGTATGCCTTAGTAGAGAATGAATGAGCAAGGGCCCTGCATGCATCTGTGTGATTTAAACCTAAATATTGTATACATTTGTATATTAATCTGTTTGAAATATCTGTATATACACTCACAGACAGATTTGTGCAATTGTACTAAAAAAAGAGGTGCCTGCTTGCATGTTGTAGGTATGTACGTGTATATACAGTTGTTGTTAGGTATACATATATATTTATACATATGCAAATGTATGTAACGGCCCTAGATTATTGTGTGTGTGTGCACTTGTATGCTTGGTAGAGTGCGTGGTTTATTTTCCATGAAGTGTCTTACTGTGCCTCCTTCACAATGATTCCAAGCCTGGTGTAGAAACCGACAGAGGGAGGACAACGGGTGATTCCAAGCAGGACTATGTCAAAAGAAGGAAACCAAAGCAGATTCTGGTCCTGCACTCTTGTTTTAATCTCTTGTAAACTGCGTAATATTTTGTTTTTAAATAATTTTGGAATTAAAATAGCTTCAGGCCATAGCAGGAAGAGGAAAACGGTTCCGTTTAATTAAGAGTGGAAGAAGGGAGGGTAAATTTTAAGACATTCCGTAAATTTAACACTGAATATTTTCACTTATCCTCGGTCCTTCAAGATGCAGGCTGCAGTTCTAACCCTGTGTACAAACTGTATATAATACAAGATGATGAATAATATGCTACGTTTCTTCAGCTCACTGATTTCTGTCTATTTCTTATAAACATATATATTTCTGGGTTGGGGATGCATTTTACTGTAGTATTCTATAGCTCAGGGAGCAAACAGCTGGTGTTGGGTTTATGTGTGACTTCATATTTTGTGCCTGTTTATTCGGATTTGCCTTTTGTATGAATGATCAGCATTTTTTTCCCACTTTTTTGTGCTGATTGCATTTTTTCCCTGTACCGTTACTAATACACAGAGCTAGATTTTGTGCTAGACATGCTATGTTCCTGTTTTGAACCTCTCTCTGAGACCACACCTTGTATTTTTGAGTTTAAAGGAAAACTATAGGCTTGTTTTTTGTGATTTGAAGGGGAGGGGGGAGTTATTGGCTGATCATGATTTCAGATCCAGTGCTTCCTCTGCTCTCTGTCAATGACTTCCCCTCCTGTCACGCACTGACACACACTCTTCACTTCTGCTTCTGGTCAGTTTCACTAAATGCAGTAAGCACTGTAGCAGAAAACTGCTCTATGCGAATCACCCCTTGGCAAAACAAGCCTGTAGTTCACCTTTTTAAAGGGTTGTAAACTACATTAGTACAATTATGGCTCATTTGTCCATAATTCAAGTCTATTAGTACAAACTGCTAAATATAATAAATAATCTTTTAGAGCATTGTGAAAGCATTAAGGCTTAGCGTATAAAGAAATGGGCACAAATGAAAATACTTAGGCATGTTTAAAAAAAGAAAATAACTTCAGGACAATATATTCTCTCAGGTTATTTTGCTGTTCATAATCTGGGCACATTTTAAAAGTAATACAAAAGTAATACATAGGAGGTTCAGATTATAATGTATAATCATTAGATCGCATATGTAAATGTTTACGTTGTTAACTAATTGTGGGGGTGTCGATTTTATATTATATGTGTGCATACTTAAGCCACACGAGCTGTTTTGTATCCATTGTTTCCTGTGTGATAATCTACACAAACTTTTTTTTTGTTTTTGCACCATAGACATTAACAAGCCTAATATAAAACAGCTCAACTTGAAACACCTATACAAATAAGTACATTATGTTTGTTGTTTACCTGTGTGCACAATTCAAATATAGCCCAAGGGTGATTGGGCACCATGCCACACTTTGGCTGAGATGCCCTATAAACCCGTGGACTTCAGAGTGTGTGCTCTGGAATAAAGTGGAGTTACTGGTTGGAGGTGCTAGGCTTTACGTCATTTTCAATCAGGAATCTGCTGGAAGTTATTTAAAACACCGCGCATAGGGTGCATGAAGATCCTCGTCTCATCCTACCTACAATAAATATAAATTTAGCTTGTTTTAACTTCAGTAAGAAATGCAAAGAGTAAATTTTAAAGCATCTCTGAGCGAAGTACCACAGCACTTTGTATAATAGTGTGCTGGCCTTTTTTTTAAATGGGCCAGTCTTCTCTATAACCTCCATTTGTGTTTATCAATTTCCCTGACCAGAGTAGGAGTAATAAGTCTATAAATATCTTTGTGAACAAATGCCAGAAATGCAAAGAAAGTCAACTAGTGTTGCATAGTAGGTGCTCTCATCTTTAAAGGAAAAGTCTGGCTGAAAAAAAAAATTATGCTAACTACCACGTCATTAAATACAATTTATTATTTTTTTTAAAAAAAAGTAAAAATTCTTACCTGTAAAGAAGTCTTATACAGCACTTCCATGTTACATATCTTCAGACTCTGTCAGTGACTCTATGGCAGGGGTCGACAACCTGTGGCTCTTTTGATGATCACATCTGGCCTCTTTGACTGTAACAAGCGGTGCTCACAGGCAAGCACCACTCGTTACAGTCTACCTGTTAATCGCCGGCAAGTGCTGTAGAGACAAAGCTCTCTCAGCGCTTCCGGGTTGATATCCAATCCAGAGCTGATGACCTCACCACACTTCCGGGTTACTAGCCAATCCAGAGCGACGTCAGCGGCTCCGGATTCAAAAGAGCTGAGAGAGCCGCGCGTTTATGGCTCTCTCAGCCCTCAAGATTGCTGACCCCTGCTCTACGGCATCCGAATCAGTTGATCCCCTTTCAGGAGCGCATTCCTTTCCAGCCGCGCTTCTAGTGAAGTCCCTCATTGGCACTTCCTAGAAGTCACATGGGAGAGTGTGCAGGTGAACAGTGTGTCCTCCCTGAATGATGTGCACGCTTCACTAGGAGTGCGGCTGGAGAGGAATGCGCTTCTGAGAGGGATCGGCTGATTTGGACGCCATAGAATTGCCTTTTTTAAAAAAAAATGATAAATTGTATTTAATAGCATAGCATAAATAAATGTGTTTTTTTTTTGGCCAGACTGTTCCTTTATCCATTTTCAATATGTGGGAGTGATTTTTGTTTAAAGAGACCCTAAAGCCTAGGTGGGCAACAACTAGGAAACTAGAAAGTACAAGTGTTAAAATGAGAGATTTAGGCTCACCGATTTTGGAGAATAGTCATAGCAATTAAAGTAAAACCAAGCAGTTGGCAGAGGTCTTAAGCTAATCCTAGGGAGCCAATAAATAGAAAGCATTATTATTTAACAGTCATTAGTGCACCTTTAAGTAAATATTAAATTAAAATAGGCAATAGTATAAATACAGCGCATACAGACCTTTAGCAGTAACCATTTAATTGAGAAATACACATGGTGTAAATTGTAACATGCTTACAAATGATTAAATGTATAGTGCGTTATATTAAAAATTAATTCCAAGGTTGACAAACCCTTAAAAGGGGCATTAACCCCCCACAATACCAATATTGTTTATAGTATATGTAATTAAAACCTAAACTTTAACTTTATAGTTGTTATTTCTTAGTTAAATTACATTGTGTAAATTGTAACACATTCTAATTGTAATCGGTTAGAAAGATTTCATTTTACATATGGACCCTTGGACTCTGCAGGCTGCATTTGCTTACATCTGATTGGACTCTGCAGGCTGCATTTGGTTACATCTGATTGGACTCTGCAGGTTGCATTTGCTTACATCTGATTGGACTCTGCAGGCTGCATTTGCTTACATCTGATTTGACTCTGCAGGTTCCATTTGCTTACATCTGATTTGACTCTGCAGGTTGCATTTGCTTACATCTGATTGGACTCTGCAGGTTGCATTTGCTTACATCTGATTGGACTCTGCAGGCTGCATTTGCTTACATCTGATTGGACTCTGCAGGTTGCATTTGCTTACATCTGATTGGACTTTGCAGTGTATCTGTGCAAGCAGTGCCGGCTTGGGGCACCCCCTTGCATATATTTTTTTTACAGTATGAGAAGTGCCGGCTGCTTTATGAGAGAGGTTATGTGCAGCTGCGGCTCAACTTTAAATCTCCCAACTGGCAGATCTAAAGTTGAGCCGCATCTGGACGGCGGTGTTGGAGGTGAGTGGGGGCCGTGGGGCAAGGGGGGCAGCGCGGGACGGGGGGTGCCAGGGGGGTTGCCTAGGGCGCCAATAGGGTCAGGGCCACTACTGTGTGCAAGTCAGATGGACATACACAGAACGTTCTAATCAGAACAGTTGGCAGTAAACTGTTAAAATGGACATTTCAATAATGTTTTATAAATAAGATATTTTCATACATTACACAACATAATTACAAACCTTCGGGGTAGCATTACCACCATAGCTACCTTCTATTTTTCCTTAAAGCCTCTGCTTGCTGTTCATCTAACATTAGCTTGTAATCTTCAAATAAGAACAGCATTTCAAAATGGGTTGACGTGATTTATTGTGACAGCAATGTTTGTCTTGGAACAGGAGTCCCATTTTTAAATTATACACTGCAAATGACTTGGGAAAGGGGTAAGAGAAAACCCTCATCAGAATCCATAAAATGGGGCAGTCCTGTAGAACAGTATAGGCATGTCTGCACATACTGCTTTATACAAACACATTGTAGATATATTTAGCAGGATTAAGACAATGGCTATATATATAATTACTCAAACACACTTTAGCTTAGCAATGGCCAGCTAATAAGCAGTGGATTAGTAACTGATGACTCGGCATGCGGTGGATTTTGTGCCACCTGTTTTTACACACCACCAGTCTGTAACCCCCACCTCTGTGAGATGGTGCACATTATCCAGGAAAATACAAGCTCAGGAGAATGACTCATCTGAATCAAATTCAACAACAAACAAAACTACATCATCTTATACGCTGTGGAATAGATAGGAGGAAAATGATACAAGTTGTTGTGCCGCAGAGATTTAGGGAGTAATTCACGATCATGTGAAGTGAGGTGCGGAGTCTTCGCCTCACTTCTCACTGACTGATATGCGCTCGCGGATGTCCTGCACGCGGACATCAGTGAATGCTTTAAAGTGATTCCAGTCTCGGCAAGACCACTCGAGTCGCCTCACCAAGACTGGAATCCCTTTAAAGCGTTCGCTGATGTGCGCGTGCAGGACATCAGCAAGCGCGTCACAGTCTCTGCGAGCTGATGTGAAGGATCAGGAGGTAAGTTTGCACTATGCTGAATTACCCCCTAAATGAAAGGAACACTACTACATCCTCATCAACATGAAGCATCACACACAATACGTGTATTTAATAGCTGTAACGTCTTAGTTACAATGCAAATATATTTATATTAAAAGTTAATTTAAGCATTTCTATAAAAATTCTAATTCCTGGATAAAATTCCATTTGACATTAGTCTGGGCACTGTTTCATATCCATGTTGAGGTAGACTTTTAGCAACACCACAATGAAAAAGGGATAAACTGCACAGTTACTAATAACAGGCTAATAATATTTTTATGGGTTTATCATCACTATACTGTTAAAATCTGTTATAGCAGCTGTCCTATAATGGTTAGAGTTTGAAGTTACACATTTTTGCGGTTCGTGGGTAAAACTGCCCTACTGGTTAATATATTTTTTTTGCGGTTCATGGGTAATCCTGCCCTACTGGTTAATATTTTCAACCAACCTTTGGCATGTTTTTAGTTCTACCCTACTGTGACAGCCCTTATGCTGTAGTAAAGCTCCATCTTGTGACTGAAGATGGCAACCGAAATATTAAAAAATATCAAATGGCAAAATTAAGTCCACTAATGTGTATTATTATACTTGAGGCCTCAACAGAGGGAATATAAGTCCATCAGGAAAGAAATTAGAAGGAAAACACATGGTGTAGTAAGGATCTGATGCTGACTCCATGGAAGAGACATCCAGAATAGAACCCACCAGCTGGCTAGGTTGTGGTACCTCCTGTAATAAAGTGAAATGCACCCAGTACATTTAGAATGTTGGCAGCTGGCACAGCAGGAGTGACAAAGGGGAGAGCTCAAGGGTGCAGAAACCAAGAAGTTAGCATAAGGTTTCCCTAAAGAATTTGGGTGAAAGTGGGGAGACTTCTTTTCCAGCACACTACCAGATACCACTATTGTACAATTGTTGGGGTGTTACTGCAAAATAATCTGATTGTATTATTATTATCCATCACTATATTAAGATGGAAATAATTTCCTTAGTAATATTACTAATAATAAGAACTACATTATGGTTTTCAGTCCTATAGTGAGATTGACTGAGATGCAGTGTTCTAGAAAAACACTGTCAGTTGAAATTTCTATGTAAGTCAAAATCATGTGTTGGTCCACATGACCATTGTTATACAAGGGGATGATTTTGGACTCTTCCACTCGGCTAGCTGAGTATTCTCCTACAAGGTGATCTAAACTATGGGGTATTGGAAGATAAGAAGAGATTAACAGCCTATGTGACAGAGTACCAAAAGGGTGGGAACATCTATTTGTATTTTGGAAGAGCCACAGGAGTATCTGAATTAGGAAAAGTCTACAGGCACATCTGGGAGACCGAAGGTATGTGTTTTAGGACAGTGTTTGTACCTGAAGACCTTGGCTCTAGCATTAGAGGTAGGGCCATTTCTGTATATAGGGCACAGCAGTAACAGATAAACATTCATCATCTTAAAGAGAAAGTGAATGGCTAACTCCCCATGGGTTAAAGACAACATTAGCCTCTGTTAATGACTCTACATGCTAGAGCACAGCTCCCAGAGACCTGGGATTCTGTTGTAGAAGATATCACTGTTCAACTGTCTACTATTACACTACGGGTGTGCGATATTGCTGAAAAATGATATCTCAATATTTTCTGTAATTTTGTGGATAATGATAATAAACAATATTTTGCATTATTTAAAAATGTGTTAAGTCTTATATTTCAATTTAGTGGAAAAATTGGATTAGTTGTGTTTGGGTTAATCCTTAGTTTGTCTGGTTCTGGCGTTTTTGCTTGGTGCTGTGTGTGTCAGTGGCTGTTAGGCCTGACATGGCCTCTATTTATATACAGTCATGGCCAAAAGTTTTGAGAAAGACACAAATATCATATTTTCACATGATCTGCTGCCCTCTGGTTTTTATGTGTGTTTGTCAGATGTTTTTATCCCATACAGAAATACAATTGCAATCATATTATGAGCTTTTTTTGACATTTAGAATGAGTTAATGCAGCAAGTCAATATTTGCATTGTTGACCCTTCTTCTTCAAGACCTC
>WMED01017354.1:0-11080 GCA_019650415.1 Pipa parva | reverse complement strand
GTGTCACGGGATGAGAGGGGTGCCTAGGGCACCAATAGAGCCAGAGCCGGCTCTGCGGCCTGTGCATAAGAGCTATACTGGCTCTTCAATCTCACACTGCTGTGACTTAGGGCTACCTTCCCCCAATGCTGTTTGTACCATGTCTATTGCACAGCCCCTGCCTGAATATGTGGAAGCCACAATTAGCCTATCAGTACAGCTTACATATCAGTGCAAGATCAGATGGCTGAGGTGGCAGCATTCAGCCACCTACTATATCTGTACTGCCAGAGTACTCTGTTTTAGTATGAACTGGGACAAAGAAATGAGGGGGTGGTCCTTAGCCCCATAATCTACTTATATACTGCCAGAGGTCTCCATTTCAGTGCTAAACAGTGGACTGAGGCAGGCTTAAGGTAAGCAAGTTTGCTTACGAAAGGGGGTTGTTGAGCTGGAATTTAGTATGCAAGCCAGCCTGTGATTTTAGCTCCCCTTTTAAACTGATCAGATCCATTTAATGTTCAAAATCCAACATAGAAATGGATATACTGTATTTGCTAGGAAATTGCAGTTCCATTAAAACACATCTGGTTTGATACCTTGCTATGAAAGATTTCAGGCCACTGTTTATTACGAAATCTGTCCAATCGCAAGGAGATGCCAATCGCATTTCAATTTTTTAAACCGCATTAATCAATTCAATATGTTCTCTGCGTTCTAAGCTGTCTTTCTATTAAGACTCTGCTTTTGCCTGTGCTTGCTACCTTCACTCAGTGCACCACGTTCAGAATTTTGGCTGTGTAGAAGTCTTCCTTGAAAACTTTCCTTCTGCAGATCTGATTTGCTATGCATTTTATGGATAAAAGCAGCATGTTCGTTGTCAAAATGTACCTTATTTAACAAAAACACTGAGTCTCTTGCCGTTTATGGTTTTGTCATAATGCAGAGGAGGATTGTTACACTGGTCAAGAAACATTTACTTTCTCAAGATCTTCCTGTGGTACAAAATCTTCAACCTCTACATAAATTATTTTTGCATTTGATTAAGATTTATTTTTTTTATGTAGCAGCACGTTACACATTGATTACCTATAAACATGTTTTCCTTCCCTTGTGTAATGTATAAGCTAATATCTCTATAACATGCACACAATCGCACACAATCGCACACAATCGCACACAATCGCACACAATCGCACACAATCGCACACTAAGGCCAGTTTACTCTATTGAACTTTCCAGTTTGTTTTCAGCCAGTAAGAGGAAACTGGGGACCTAATGGGAACATATAAACCTCATGCACATGGTAACCTGCTTTGACTTAAACCCAAGCTTTCGGTGCTACAAGTAGCGATACCAATATTTCATGCAAGTGAACCTTTCCTTGTAACTTCACTGAAACATTTTAGCATTTAAGATAAGGAGAGTATTACACTCTAAACTGGTAGGGAGATTTTAGTCTGTGATATCTGGGAAATAAATGAAAATTTGCTTCATTTTAATAACTCATATTAGCCCTATGAATGATTTTCTACTCAGTGGTTTGTAAGGACATTGAATTAGTATAAAAAAAAAGTTGAAGAGGTTTATTTGCCAAAAACTTTCCAATCTGTTCCATAAAAGTCCATCCAACCTCGTGCTAAAGAAGCCCATGTAACTGAACCAGGTCTGTCTAGGGCTGGAGTAGAGTTCTATCTGTGAAATCTTGGGCATTGCTCGTAAAGGGACATATCATTTGTAGGACTGGCATAGCATATGGAATACATTTTCTCTTTGGATAGAGAAGCTCATTACTTCGTATTTTAACTAGATTTCAGTCAACACTAATTATTTTTTTTTTAATTTATTTTAACAGAGTAAGTAACTTGAATGAAGCGCTTTTAGGGACTTATTTATTAAAGTGCAAATTCGTCAGTAGAAGTACATTTTTGATCCACCTGGTCGGACTTTAATCAATAAGCCCCACAATCCCTTAAATAATAGTAAACCATTTAAAAAACAAAAAGATTTCTAGGCATATTAGAAAGATAACTCCATGAATGAAATATTTGACTGACCCAAACAAATGAACAATAGAAATAATGTCCATTATCCATGTATGTTATCCCAACGTATTTTAGATCTGAATGAATGTGGACTAAAACCGCGACCATGCAAGTATCGTTGTATGAATACATACGGAAGCTACAAGTGTTATTGCCTGAATGGATACATGCTGATGCCTGATGGATCATGTTCAAGTAAGTTTCCATAATCTCCACCTATTTATTAAGAAGTGAGTGATCTCTTCATCAATTCGTTAGATTTGACAGGTTGGGATTGCCTATGTTTCCCATAGGATAAAAGCATGGCCTAGTCCATTATTATAAGTTTATTATGTTACTAACAATGTATTTACAGGAATTGTCAGAAGAACCGTGCATGTGATTTTATCAGTTGACCCATGGTCAGTGCTAATGAGGTTTTTTTTCTTTATTTTCACCTATAGAATAAAATCTTTCTTTCAGGAAAAAATATTGATTTCAAATAACATTTAATTAGCTATATTATTATTATTATTTTTAAGCTTATGCATTATTTAGGACACATTTATGTAACTACCGTAATTTAAACTGTAAATTGAAAGACATGAGGATTTCAATAATAAAAAACTGTGCATTTTATCCAAAGCTGATTGTTTCACTAAAACGTTGATACTTTTGATATTATAATAACGGTTATTTTTTTATAAACAGGCTTATTCTAAACACAAAAACAGAGGGAATGTTCCATAAATGTTTCACTATAATTATGCTAATTATGTAATGTCATGTGAGGAATTTTAAAGTGCACCTGTCAATTTGTTGGATGCATTTCATTTGCTTTTTTTCACATTTTGATGCCATCGATTACTCATGGCATTAAAGGTGCACCTGTCACCTCAAAAACTAATACTAATTTAGGTTGTACTAATGAAATAAATGTTTTGTAAATATATATGTGTTTAATAAAATGTCCCTTTATACAGCGTTTCTCTCTGTCATCTTCCCTGTCAGCCTGACTTTTCTTTCAGGAGTGTTGGGTGGGTGGGGCTAAATGATGAACGACATTATAGCTCCTCTAATAATAGATAATAGATCGTGATTTAAGAGATCTGATTGGAGAAGCTATATTCTTTTGAAAAGTCAGGCTGACAGGGAAGACGACTGAGGGAAATGCTGTATAAAGATACATTATTTAAATATATATTTACATAAACATTTATTTCATTAGTACAACCTAAATTAGTATTAGTTTTGAGGTGACAGGTGCACTTTAATGCCATCATTAATCAATGGCATCAAAATGTGAAAAAAACAGCAGATGAAATGCATCCCACAAATTGACAGTCACTGCTTTATATAAAGTCGAGAATCTGTTTTGTCGTGGTTCCCGCTGAACTGCATCATGGTCCACTTACCCATAGGAGGATATTTCTCAGGTTGTGATAGTTAAAGGATACAGCTATCACATCATTTGCTATAATACCTGCTTCTTCTTTTCTCTCAAGCGACATGGTTTTTCACCCGCTGCAGATTCAGTGGAAAATTGAAGCAGAATTTCCACGTGAATGAAAAAAAACCCAGATAAAGCCAAGAACGGACTCTAGGGGCGAATTTTGAAAAATTTCGATCGAATTTCGAAAAATTTCGATTGAAATTTTGAAACATTTCGATTGAAATTTTGAAATTTCAATTGAAATTTCGATCGAAATTTTCTGAAATTCAATCGAAATTTTTCGAAATTCACCTTTAATAAATTTCGCCCTTACAGTTACTATCCTTGATAAATACCCCCTAAGATTTTTGGTAGTATTAAATCTGCTGCAGTGATCAATTGCAAGCTTAAGGATGAAGTTGCTTTGAGTTGAATATACATGACATAATCCACCCCTCTTTTACACTGCTTTACCAGATGCCCTTACGTGTTCCATGGCAAACTGTCAGTATGGTTGTGATGTAGTGAAAGGAGAGGTTCGTTGCCGCTGCCCTTCCCCCGGTTTGCAGCTAGGAACAGATGGGAGAACATGTGTAGGTAGGTGACCAACCAGTGAGTGTTTGATACTGCAGTTATTACTTAAAGAAAACATTTTACCATTTATCCCACAAAATATCACTCCAAGTAGGATAACTGCACACGTTGAAAAGATTTCCCATCTAGTAAAAATCTGCTCAAAGCAAATTTTATCAACTGAAAGTGCTCATCTTCCTCAGGCTGCATAAGCCATTATTCCCTATGGAGCTGGTGCTGTGACTTAACCACAGTCAGATTCGTTTTCCCCTTGAAAAAGGATCGATACCCAAGCGAACAGAAAAACAGTGTGTAGTGTGTCACTTTCAACCGATCGATATCTATCGTAACGGTTATTTTCGAGGGTAAAACCTATTTATCGATCACAGGGAAATGACAATTTATTCTTGAATTCCTGCTAACAGGGCAAGTACAGAAGCAAAATACTGATGTAATATTTTATGTGCTCTTGCTCTGCTCACCAAAATTCAAGAGGGAGTAGTAAGCGAATAGGATCGCAGCCTGCATGGAGAAGCCAAAATGGTCAGCATTGAGACCAGCAGGAGGCAAGCCTTGGGCAAAGGAGCACACCAGTTAGTACTTCATCACTCTCCCTTCAGAATCAGCCCTAGTAGAAGAAGCGTTGAGTCGCTCTGGTCTTACTGCCTATAATTAGGCTGTAATATGACGAGCCCTGAACACTGCCTGTAATAGTAGTTCTATATTAAAGCAAAGTATTGCTTGCAGGACTGAAAAATGGCACTCGGCTATTTGTATCCTTTTATACGGAACTAGTATGCATTGTTAACTATAGTATGTCCACAATTTTAATTACAAAATATAACACATGCTGCTACAGTATCACGACCTCACAGAGGAATTCGGCTCATGCCTTTATCCTGAACATGAACTTGTCTGCTGCCCTGTTTTATTGGCTTTTTATATTGCTTTAAAATCCAAGACATAGGATATTTGTGGACTTGAATAACACATTTATTTTCTACATTGTATTATTGTTGTCTTATAAAAAGCAAATTCTGACTTGATAATCACATATGTGTTTGTGATGCCCTATTAAAGAACAGCTAAAGTCTCCTAAAAAAATCACATTTGTTTATTTAGCCTATATCCCAGCAGCACAATAAACTCTCAGGGGCTGTTTGACTAAAGGGCGAATTCATATAGTCGAAAAGTAGAGCGCTCAGGGCGAAATGTATTAAACTCTTGGCCTTTTCGATTTTATCCCCATGTAGATCTCGACTATTTGATCGGTAAAAATCCATCGATATTTTTCAATATTTTTTTACTGATAGAAACTTTTAGAATGAGTTTTTCAATCAGATTTATTTATGGAAAGGTAGTCATACTACTAATGTAAAGCCATACTACTAATGTAAAGTATACTACTAGTGTAAAATATACTACTAATGTAAAGTATGTACTACTAATGTAAAGTATGGCTACCTTTCCATCTAAAAACTTGATCGAAAAGTTTCTATCGCTAAAAATCGTTTGAAAATTATCAATTGATTTTTACCGATCAAACAGCCGAGGTCTGCAGTTGATAAACTTGAAAATCAGCCTTTTAGAGTTTAAGAAATTTCACCTATGTCATTGTTTTGGATGTAAATGTAGCATTGCAACTAATTTATTTGTTCCATTAGGGACACCGGTTAACTTTGTGAAAGTATAAAGGGTGAATTCACCTCCATACAATTCAAGTCACATCTCCAAAATAGTCTCATTATTGACTAAATGGTGAATAAACTCATCAAAAAAGTGGCCAAAAGTGATAGTTGTTAGATGCATTGTGTGGCGTAGTGAGTCATATAGAAGTAGAATGCAGAGCCCTGACATCAGCCCCCAATATACTACTCTGATGTAGTGAATATCAGAGCAGTACACCTGGTCGCATTTGCTCCTTCGACAAACTCCTCCACTTAGATAATAGTTGAAGTACTTGTGCATGCACAGGCAAAGTGATGCAACTTGCACAGCTATCATCATCTTGAAAATTTGCATATTTGCCAACTCGCAGAGTTTAATCAATAAGTGAATATGGGGAAGTGACAAATAGATTCAAATCCAGAGCTTTATGCAACTATTTGGCCTTTAGTCAATAAAGCCCTCAGTCTTTGTATTAAATTATGTTCAAATGCACATAATTCTCCTATTTACCAAGCATTGGACTTCATCAAAATGCCAAATTTAGCAATTCGTACTGTGTTAAATTCACCTGTTTGACTTTGCCAGATCTAAGTTGGAAATGAAGGAGCTGATGACAAGGCTTCTGTTTGTAATAAAGCGACTGTTCATTCAAAAGGGAAAATAAAGACTGCAACTAAGTGACAACATGAACTAGGGATATGGTGACATAGAAAGGGTGGTGGAATACACATTACTCAGCAGGACTACGCACACATCCTACTACTAATCATCTAACTATGCTGCATTAAGTTATAAACCCCATTTGATGCCGTTTGCTTCTTCAGCACAGGAATCTAATACGTAGTGAATAAGTAGTTGTACATTTTCAACCATTGGAGCGCAGGGACCCAAAGTGTGATGATGATTCAGGGTTGCTGTTAATGAGGATCCAATGTAGTGGCCATGACATATTAGAAGTTCTATAAGATAGCACTACAGCCCATAGCAGACTTTCGGAATATCGGTTATAGCTAGGGTACATTTGTCCTTCTTTAATATAGTAATTCATTAACTTCAGTAATGATAATGAGGCTGTAATACATGGGAACAGGTAGTCTTAGAATGTCTAATTTAAGTATTTTCTTCCTGCCCACAGATGTCGATGAATGTGCAACAGGAAAAGCTGTTTGTCCTAGATTTAGAAAATGTGTTAATACATTTGGAAGCTATATTTGCAAATGCCACGAAGGATATGATCTGATACACACCTCTGGCAAATACCAGTGCTTTGGTAAGTCTGTACTTCACTGTATTTTGCGAAGACATTTTACTTTCTGGTGTATTAAAGTTGGCTATGACTTATGCATGTAAAGCTGGTAGTCATGAATATTATAGTTTATATCACACTTCCCATGATGTCAATGAAAGAGCCTTGGCTTTTGTATTGAAGAAAAATACAGCCTAAGTATTTAGAATACTGGGCCAAAATACAGGAATCCATAAATAAAATAGAGTTTAAAATCTGGGGGTGCACCATAACATCTGATAGAACCTGAATGCTTATTTCTCTGCAGAGTTTCAGACAGGGGAGCATGAACCAGATGGTATCTCTACTTTCTCTATACTACTTGAACATGGATAAAGCCAAAACCATAATGAGGATATTTGCCCTTTCTGTCTCTCCTTTTGGGGGTTTAACTACCCTTTGATAATCTTAAAGCGACACCTCTGAGATGTCCATCATAGAGAGGGATAACCCCCCGTACACCTGTTAAATCATTTACCCCAAAAGAGATCCTAGAGACCCACTCTTTTTATCTAGATTTCCATGTGTGTGCCTAGTTACTTTTGCTTTATATTCATATTACTCATTGGGACACAGGGTGTCAGAAATATTTCTCACCGTCTTCCTCGAGCAGTTCAGTGTCATTGTGTCAGAAATGCGGTTATGCCATTCTGCAGCCGTCGCATTCCTGCCATTCCGGCTTTTTAAGCCAGTCAGTTCTTGGTGTCTGCACCTGATTATAGGACTCATTTGCTGTTTCCTGGGCATGTTTATTGATTCTGTCTGCTTTCCCATGTTTGACCTTGGCCTGTTGTTGGATTCTGCTCATCTTCTGCCTGCCTTTAACCTCTGCCTCCAATTATCGGACTTTGTTTATCTCTGCCTGCCTGGACCTTGACTTCATCTTCTGACTCTTTCTGTACAGTGGAGGAACTCCTTCTGTACTGTGGAAAGCAACCCTAGGGGCTGCGACCTTGGTATCTCTCTGCTGCTAAACCCAAACCTCTTTATGGGGGTCACTAGTGAAAACTAGGAGTGCCTTAGACTCCACACCCTGGGAGTTGCTAGAGCTAAGTCCACTCTGGTATTTATCAATCTGCCTCCCGGCTGCATCCTCCTGCTCCTCCACTACTGGTGTGTCTAGAATACTCTGAATGACCACCCAGTTCATATCGTAGAAATACCAGTTATTCTTATGATGACCCGAGAAGCACTGAAAAATTATTTGTACTACGGATGTAAATGACTAAAGGATAGCTTCAGAGCAGATTAAACGCCTCTTAGCATGACCTTATTAGCCATATTGGTGTGCATGCAGGGCACTCGTATTTTCTGCTACCATAATAATACAGGTATGAAAAGAAAAAAATCATTGAAAATATAAACTAGTCATGCTGCATGCCCTCCTAATTAACTGTCCTTGATGACCAGGTACCATTGCCTGCACACAACCAACGAATGGGAGGGAAATACATCATAGTTTTTATTTTATTGTAGATTTTGATGAAAATAACATTTCTGGTTATTGGATTTTTTATTATCTTTTTACTTTACTAGACATCGATGAATGTTACACCGGCCAGTATCAGTGCAGTCATTTTGCAAGATGTTATAATACTCCTGGATCTTACAGATGTAAATGTAACGAAGGTTACCGTGGCAATGGAGCGGAGTGCGCACGTAAGTTTCTATCCATGACTGCTAAATCATTTTAATTGCTGTTTTATAGGGGGGAAATTGAAAGTTGATGGTGCAGTTCTGGTGCACAAGACATTTTACACACTGATTAATTTTCATTCATGTTTTTTACTTTGATTTTTAGACTTGACAAAATGCCCTTTAACACCCTCATATTTATAGTTAAAATATATATTAATAAGTAGGATTCGGGGTTTTTTTAAAAACGTGTTTTGCTTTGCCGAAGCAACCAAATCATTAAACAGATCCTATCATTCGTAATCCTCCCTTTTTACGCATTCCCATTTCATTCATATGCTGATAAACTAATCTGTCTTTCGCACTGAAGCGTTGCAGTTTTCATAATCATTTATAATTGCCCAGGGCTTTTGTTGACTCTCTTTTTTTGTATCTCAGCCATAACCTAAGAATGGACTTTTAAATCTGTAATAAGGAGCAGCCTGAACCCCTGCCCCACTTCATTCAAGAACAAATTGCTTTAGCAGTTTTATAGAAGGAGCAATATCTGTTTTGCTCTGTCAGTTTTGATTTGACTAGCTTTTGGAATCCAGCTATACTTAACACTGGTTTCACTTTTCAGTTTAAGATACCAACAAAATAATAATAATGCAAATTGAAGGAGTGGATTTGAGCTTGGGCTTAAGCTCAAAGTGAAACCAGAGCAACATCTATACTATAAGGCTCACATAAGGTACAAAACTTGTTTCATTTTATTACTGTTTCAGGACTTATTTTCTTATGTAGGAAGGTTTTCACTTTAGCAAGACTAAAAAAAATGGCTTTGAGAGGAGATAAGAAAAATTATAGAAAAAACCCAGTGGCTCTGCATAAAGCAATGCCAATACTGTATTACGTTTCAGTGAGATAATTCATTTCAAATAGATGCCAATGATTCATTACAAGGAGGCTTACAATTCAATATTGTTATACTTTCACTCCTTGCTATTTTCTTTAGATACATTAGATATCCAAAATGGAAAAAGTTAGTTTGCCTACAATAAACATATAATCTCAGCACAACTGCTGTGTAACTTTAATCATTTCTTGGTGCCAAGCAGCAGTCATGCACCTGAATGAGATGGTAGGTTAGTGTCATTCATTCATAATTCATAATGGTTTTACCCATGGCCTGTGTAATGTGATTCATGGTTGGGGCAGGTTGGGGTGTCATTATTTTGCTGAATTGCAACTTATAATACTGTTTGTATTTGCTTCTTTGTGTAGAATAAGATATTATTTACATATACTGTATATCATAATTCTACTAAATGCTAAATAAATATATCTATTTCAGTTAAATCCATTTAAGTTTTATGGAGCAATGTGTAATCATTTACTTACTTATTAGTAATTGTTACGGTATGACTTCACCTTAAAATCAGCTTGCCTTCCAGAGAGACTGGCCATTTAAAGACTCCAGGTTTGGTTTTACATATGCAAGTTTTTATAGTTCTTACTTAATGTACTATATAATTTCTTCTCTAGGGATCCCAAGAGTCATGGTAGATCCTTCAGGTCCACATAATTTTCTTCCAGGTAAAGATAGTTCAAGGAATATAATAAGAGGGAATAGCACCAATTTCAGTGGTAGTGAAGGCAGCAGCAACAGGATTCCAGAATTTGGTGACAGGGATCCTAAGAGGCCTCCCTCATCCTCCTTTATTACAGCTAAGCCTGCTCCAAAAACTACAGCCAGACCTACAACAAGGCCAATCCTAAAACCAGTGACAAGACCAGCTCCCAAACCGATGACAAGGCCACCTCCACCGGCAGTCACAAGGCCACCTCCACCGGCTGTCACAAGGCCACCTCCACCAGCTGTCACAAGGCCACCTCCACCGGCTGTCACAAGGCCACCTCCACCGGCTGTCACAAGGCCACCTCCACCGGCTGTCACAAGGCCACCTCCACCGGCAGTCACAAGGCCACCTCCACCGGCTGTCACAAGGCCACCTCCACCGGCTGTCACAAGGCCACCTCCAGCATCAATCAGCACTACTATAAAAATGACAACAAGGCCAGCACTTGTGGTTACAAAACAACCTGACGTTATATTAGCCACTACAGCCATTGATAACAGGATTAAGGTGGAGCCAGAAAAACCAAGAGGAGATGTTTTCAGTGAGTAATTTTTATCTTTATGCTATTGTGATTTGAGTAACTAGAAATATATTAATGAATATACAATTAGATCTTCAGATTTTACTCCAAAGAAAATTCCTAATTATTTTCCTCCTACCACAAGCTGCAGTCAGTAGCTTATCAATGACAGAAATACAGACAGAGAACTCATACAGTGCAATATGATACAACAAGCAATTGGGAGATTTCATTTTAAGAAGACCATTAATAGATGTTGCTGTGGACGTCTGCCAGCTTCCTCTGGAACATACCAGTCATAGCATCTTCAGATATCTGTAGAATCTTACTTATTTATTCTAT
>WMED01017353.1:0-13030 GCA_019650415.1 Pipa parva | reverse complement strand
GGAGTTTTACCCGGCATATACACTCCATCCCTCTCTCTCACACTGACCTGATTACAATACGTACAATCTGGCTTGACAAAGGAAAAGCCCTCCCTTCAGGTATTGCTAGTTGACACCTTTGAGGTATGTATGTATGTATGTACAGTATGTATAATTTTATTTATAAAGCACCACAAACATACAGTATAGGGAGGGGCAATAGAGTGAAGTGCCTTATATGTCAAAAGGCAAGGAGTAGAGAGAGATTGGGGGCATTTTTAATGGCCACTACTATTCCATACATCTTTATCTAAAGCAGGGGTCTCAAACTCGTGGCCCGTGGGCCATTTGCGGCCCTCGGGACACTAGTTTGCGGCCCCCGGTCCAGCGCTGGATCTGGCACAGAGGGAGTCCTGGCTGACTCCCTCTGTGCAAAGAGAAGGGCTCCTGTGACCCAATCGGTCACAGGAGCCAATAGGAACCCAGAAGTGCATGTGATCAGTGCTTCCGGGTTCCTTCACCTCTGATGTGCTGCAGGCAGTGGCAGCAACAGCATGCGCTGCCAAACTCTGCCGGGAGGTAAGTAAGGGCCCCCCACAGCCACCCCTGACCCCCCTGATTTTCCCCCTCCATGGCCACCGATGCTATCTATTAAAATAAACCCCAATGGCTCACACACTCCCATAATACTCCCACACACCCCAGTGACCCCTCAATACGCCCCAGCTTGCCCCCCAACCATAAAATTTACCCCTAATTATTATAATAATAATAATAATAAAAATTGCAGATGCGCTAGTAGCCCATAAAGCCGCACATTGCTCCGCAGAGCCACACATTGTCCCCGCAGAGCCGCACATTGTTCCCGCAGAGTCGCACATTGTCCCGCAAAGGTGCTAATTTCTCCAACAGATGCAAATTACACAGCAGAGCTGCATATTACCCCCACAACGCCGCTGATTGCCCCGCAGGGCCATGTATTGTTTTTAATCTATTGTTTTCTTGTGGAAAACCTGATGCGGCCCAGCCTCACCCAGACTCTACCTCCAGTGGCCCTCAGGTAAATTGAGTTTAAGACCCCCGATCTAAAGGGTTCCCTAGCTAGACGTGACAGTAGCTGGAGTGTTTTCCATCACTCATAAAGAAGAGAAAAGACAGAACATTCTTAAAGCACAAAAGGCACATATATAATACGTAAAACCCCTTAAGCTACCATAAGGGTTGACTTGACTATAAATTACTTCTGGGGATTTGCAATGTATTGCAGTGAAATGGTACTCTGCTGAAGTAAAACCCACAAAGCACATATTAAACCAAATAACCCCCCATTTATTTTTGACCAACACATAATACTTAATAAAGTGAATTGCCGTTTACAAATAATAAGTAAAGACTACACCACATACACCAGTAGCAAATAAGTACAGATCACACTTCTGCTGAAACCGATATATGCAGAACACAAGAGTATCACTTAATAAATAATAAAGCCAGGGGCTATATGGCAATGATCCAGTTCTCATGTTGCTCCCATCTACTGCAGTAAAAAGAGTCTTTAAATGGTGGATGGGCAACAAATGATGCAAGTTGTGCCTTGAATGGCTTCAAAATCTACATAGATGTTTGTTGCTCAACACATGTATAGTATTCCTGAAAACTGGCCATACATATCCTCCCTAGGCACTTTGCAGTTGTTCATACACATCCCTGCTGTGCATTTGTCCACAAATGCTACCCACTTGTGTGTGGGCAGTACTATTTGTGCTGGTATGGCAGTTTTTCCTATATAGTTTTTAAATCTGAATTCTTGTGGTGATCTAGCTTCTGTGTGCTTCTGCTCCTCCTGCCTGCAGTCAGCTTTTCTCTGTTCTCCATAAACAAGTGCACATACATTTTTAGAAAAAACTAAGCATGTTTTAGGGGGTAAATCAACAAAGGCCAAACTCACCTCGCGATACTTCGATTCACCTCAGCAAAATTCTTGAGAGCTCGCTTCTGTCCTGCAGGCGGACATCAGCAATCGCTGCTGAACTTTGCTGAATTACCCTCTTAATATAATTTCTTATAGACATGGGGGGGGGGGGAAATTCACCATTGAGCGAAGCGAGCTCCGAATTCTTCGGCTCACTTCGCACATGGTGTTATGCGTGCGCTCGCTGATGTCCTGCACACGGACATCAGCGAACTCTTTAAAGGGATTCCAGTTTTGGCGAAACCAAAAGAGTTGCCTTGCCGAGACTGGAATCCCTTTAAAGGGCTCGCTGATGTCCGCATGCAGGACATCAGTGAGCGCATAACACCATGTGCGAAGTGAGCCGAAGGATTCGGAGCTCACTTCACTCAATGGTGAATTCCCCCCATGATCTTTAATTGTAAAATGTACATTCATTGTAAATGAAAGTACAAACGCTTATACCATTTATTAGATATTGGTTGTTTGTGTCAGGGATTCTTAAGTTGTTATGCTTTTTTACAGCTAAAAATACATAAATTATATAAGAATATACCGTACTGTGCAAAAGTTTTAGGCAAGTGTGGAAAAATAATGCAAAGTACGAATGCCTTCAAAAACAGGATTACAGGTTTATTTTTATCAGTTAACAAAATGCAAAGAGACTGAATAAAAGAGAAATCTAAATCAAATCATTATAAGCAAAAAGTGACCATGTAGCTTAAAGAGCCAAGTCAGCAGTCCAAACAGACCTGTTATTTGCAATATATTTTATTGGTTTTGAATGTATACTTACTTACAGAAGTTCCAACTCTCTCACCTACTTCCTCTTTAGCTGATCATTTTAGAAGTCAGCAACTTGATTCTCAGGCCTGAAAATTCTGCAAAAAAAAAAATCAGAAAGAAGTAGGTGGGAAGCAGTTCTGCCAGCTTGTACACCTGTGAGATTCTGATTGGTTACTCAAGTCCTTCAATCAAATCCTTTGCTAAGATTCCAAACTGAAATGCTGAAGAGGGAAAAACAGGGAAAGAGCTTCAGTAAGAAAGAAGGAATGGAAATACTTAAATAGCATATACTACAAAAGCATTTAATTAACAATGACCCGTAGATAAGAAAATAATTGTTGGTGACTAAACTATTGCTTTAATGATGCTCAGTTTTCCTCAGCTTCCAAGCCTGTGTTCAAAAGTGGGATTTCCGTTGCTGGAAAACCTTATTTAAAAATATTTGTCCTGTTTATTAACATGAAACTTGGAAGTAAACATGGGTAGAGCAAGCCTAAAGCAAGTTTATGTAAATCTACCTCCTATTTAGATTGGAAGCTGTATGGGACAGGGACCTCCATCCTCTTGTTTTGATCATGGCCTTTAGAGTGATTATCTTCTTGATTATATGCTTGTAATTTACTTCACTTGTTCTCTGTTAAGAACTTCTCCCTTGTCTGTATTAAAATTGTATTGTTAGACTGTACAGCACTGCGTATTCTCGTGGAATTATGTAAATACAAATATACATACATAAATACAAGTAAGAGTGTTTCTTCACGCAGCTTGGCCATCTTGCAACAGACTGGCACATTTGAAAGTGTACAGGGTTAGATGAATTTATAGCCAACCAGATCGTTTAAATGGTAGAAACATAAAACAGAACAGTTACAGCTGTAACTAAACAACATGTTAAAGAGAAAGAAATCTATCCAATGTGAGGTTTTCTGATATGGAAGTAGTAGTATATTGCAGTCATGTCAAGCTCAAGCCCTTTAAATCTAACTGACCCATTTTCTTATGTAAGTGGGCACAGTCTGTTAGGCATATTTGATAGTGTGTCTCTGCTTTCTTGTGGTCTACTAGTGATTTCTTGAATTCCTAAAAAACCTTTTACATGTATATAACTCTCTCTATCATTTAGATTGTCCTGGACCTAGATCCATTTTGTCTCTATTGCTTGGCAGTTAAAGGAACAGTGACACCAAAAGACAAAAATGGCTCAGATGCATTTATAGTTGCTATATATTCAAAATGTGCTTCCATAATTTTTTTTAAAAAAGTATGATATTTAGCTATTTAGCTTTAGAATCTTCCTGATTATATATTTTCTAAATTAC
Source organism: Pipa parva (assembly GCA_019650415.1). Classification (NCBI taxonomy): domain Eukaryota; kingdom Metazoa; phylum Chordata; class Amphibia; order Anura; family Pipidae; genus Pipa; species Pipa parva. The sequence goes on along the minus strand of WMED01017353.1, from coordinate 8,995 downwards.
CAAAGAAATCAATGGGACTGGTTCTGTTTAACAACATGGCTGCTATCGGTAAATATAGAAAAAGACAGTTAAGCCATAAAATGATAAATTCCACTAGATAAAAATTTATACAGCTGCTGTATTGAATAACTGCTGTTTTAATCCAAATTGACTTTTTTGATTTTATTTTTTTTGGTGTTAGTGGATCTTCAAGTAAACTAATTGGAGCTCCTTTACCAAGCAAATCTTAAATTGTGTGACATGTACTATATTCAGCAAATCTCCCATGTCTGTATTATGAATGAATTGTTACAACGTTTAGTGCTATGTAACCAAAGCAACACTTTTTAAATAAAAACACACATGCATGCACACATACTATTTCATTAAGGATACATAAGGTAATGCTGCCTGTCTGAGAAATTAAATCTCACATCATAAAATTCTGCAAGAAAGGGTGGAATTAATTAGTCACCAGTGATCTCAGAAGGTCAGTTTTGCTCGTCACCCTTAGGATTAATTTGGACAAATGCCCACTCAATGGTTTATGACATGTTTTATGACACACAGTAATTCTGCTACCTTCAACAGTTTGTCACATCAAGATATATGAGGGGTATAAAGTTAAAGTGTTAGGTTTAGGTGCTGAACAGTGTTTGTTTGATTGCAACCTTGTATCATTATACTTAACCTCCTGGGTCCTCTTTATGTCTCTAAAATCACTGTTGGTGAACAAGAGATCCATAAATTCTGGAGCAGCTGATTTTTGTTTATTGTGAAAAAATAAGATCTTCAGATTAGTTAGCAATACATGTGATCATTTACATGCACTTACCTGTACGAAACAAAATATCCATTTTCTCTTGAAGTTTACTTGACAGGGCATATACACTAAAATATATGATATAGGGCTCTTGTGTCCAGAGCATGTTATAAGTGGCTATTGCACATTGATGGTTACCCTAGTCAATGAGGAAATCAAGCTTCTTTTATATGTATTTTTAGAAGGAGCCTCCAGGCATTATCATGAGTGTCATTGTTCACATCAAGCTGGCATGCTTGATATCTATATAGTATCAATGTGAAAAATAAGAATGATAATTAATTTCCCTGAGTCCTCAAAATTCCAGTTTCTGATCTTATGCAATCAGTCTTGTAGGAGGGCTATTACTTGGTCATTTCATTTTACTAGTGTAAGTAATTTTGCTACATTTAAGTTCAATTACCAAAGAGTAAAAGAACTAAGATCTGGGTACTTTAATCTAGTCTTATATGAATTAGCATCCAGTGAGAATAGTATAATTAGTCTCATGGATAGGACAACAAGGGTTCCAAGGATAGGATGAATGACCATTTATTCAAATTCACACATAGGGTGTGTGTGTGGATTACGTCATTCAAAGTGTTTATCAGTTACTAGGATGGTAATTAACAAAAACTAGCTTTGATTTTCCAAGTTCCAGTAATACTCTAACATGAGTCTAAAGTACTTGTGTAGGGAAAGTCACAGTTATTATAATGAGGTGAAAGTAGAATAGTATAGGAATTAATATTGTATAATAACTAGCTGGTATGGTGTCGAGTCCTGGGGTTTTACCTGAGGCTAAAGAGTGACTCCCCTGGGTTACTTTTTCTAGTATAATGTCTGTTTCAAGTTAAGTGGAAAGAAGTTGGTAGTGGGTTACATAAGGTTTTTCCCCTAGATAAAGATGAAGCCCCTTTGTTATAGTTACAGTTCTTGTTATAACTAGATTATGGGAAAGGTCTTTTTATTGACCCTTAATATATGTATACATGGTTATTGGCTTCTATTTCGATATTCTCTCCGGGTACAGTAACTCACACATTATATTAACTACTTTAGCAACCCGCCTTAGAATTCATCAAGCTCTAGGTATGTCTTTCTTGTGCACTATTGTCCAAATCTGTACACAATATTTCATGTATAGTCAAAATATTGATTCACCAACTGGTAGAGTTATGTTCTTGTCATGTGCATCTATGCCTCTTTTCATGCATCCCATGATTCTAATTACCTTTGTTGCAGCTGCTTGACTTTACTTGCTACAGGAACATTATTATTATTTATTCATTCTTATATAGCGCTACTATTTTTCGTAGCGCGTTACAGAGATTCATCATTCACTTCAGTCCCTGCCCAAAGGAGCTTACAATCTAGTTTCCCTATTTTTGTCACACACACAGATGTATGTTTTTGGATTGTGGGAGGAAACTGGAGTGCCTGGAGGAAACCCACGCAAGTGTGGGGAGAACATACAAACTCCATGCAGATGAAGTCAAGGGAATTGAACCCAGGACCTCAGTGATGCCCACCAGTGCATAATTATGTAGTTGCTGTAGTCCCATTACTTGTGAGGAATGTCTGTCTGCTTTTTGTGGAAGTGGAAATGAATTGAAAGTGAACTCATGCAAGTCTAAGGTAGTCTCATCCACCATCTTTGTTCTTGGAGGCTCATGTGGTGGTGATGTGGATTTATAAACATTTTAGGCTATTGCCACAGTTTGACTTTGCTGTGTGCAGATATTCTTTTGGTCTAATAGCTGGGAATTCATATTTAGGGGGGAATTCACCATTGTGCGAAGTGAGCTCCGAATCCTTCGGCTTACTTGCACATGGTGTTATGCGCTTGCTGATGTCCTGCATGCGGACATCAGCGAGAGCTTTAAAGGGATTCCAGTCTCGGCGAGACCACAAGAGTCCCCTCACTGAGACTGGAATCCCTTTAAAGCGTTCACTGATGTCCGCGTGTAGGACACCAGCAAGCGCATAATGGTCAGTGCGAAGTGAGCCGAAGGATTCGGAGTTCACTTCACACAATGGTGAATTCCCCCCTTAAGCTTGTTTAACTTTGAATTTCCTAATGTCCTGTGTATGTGTGTCTCCTCAGGCAGTGATTCAGCTATCCCAATTCATTTTAATTTTGTTTTAGTACTCCTGTTGGTCCATGCTTACTGGTTCAGTTCATTCTTTTCTCTGACAAATGGAATGAATTTCCTTGTGATTGACTGATTTCCATTCAGTTACATATTGCTTAATAAAAAATATAGCTGTCCCTGATTTCCTTCTATTTCTAATACTTCACATGTGCCTACTGCAAAATCTTTGGAGTTTCCATTTTCATTCATACACATTCGTCAAACAGATTTGATACAGAAATTTCTATATCACATAAAACATAAAAATATTTTCCTGGTAGATAGGAGGTACAACTGTTTTATAGCACTTTTCAAAACAAAGGGTAAAGAGTTGAAATAAAGGAAATGGGTGAACATGATATATTTCATTAGACTGTCTCCTGTAGTAATTCTTTTCCTATACTTTTTGTGATTAATGATAGCAGAAATTTCCAAATGTAATCTAAAACTGCAAATCTGATTTATCCAGATTCTTGCCTAGCGAGTAATGGATGGCATATAGAGTTTCACATATGAAACAGTGATGAGCTAAGAACCAAACAAACAAGTGAGTCCTTTAGAAAGGGTTTTCTTAGATAACTGGATTATATCCATATCTAAAATATAGCAATATGAAGGAATTTAATATCTGCTGTAGAATACATAAGTAGTTTTCCCCCAGTATGTTCATTTTAGATGATTCTTTAGATAGAGTTAGAGTCTGTAGTGTCTGCAAGAACAAGCATCATCCAACTGCACAAAAACAATTCTGTGGTATGAAGTGCTGTAATAACTATCTTTCAACAGGACAGAAATGATTTAAAAAAAACAAAAAAACAATAACACAGAACAGTCCTTACAATACAATATCAAACCTAAAGTCACACTCTGAGATTTACACTAATGTCACCAATCAGCAAATGTGTTCAAAGGCAGAAAAAAAAAGAAAAGGATTACTGAATGTAAGAGAAGAGCCTGGTTTAGATGGAGGTTTAACTCAAGCAATAACTTTTTGGAAGAATGATGTTACAGTATTTACCTTTTGAAAACAGACAACTACAATTTCCAGGGAGCCGGGGATTGAAAATGTGTATGAAATGGGAACTCTTTGCTTAAATGATGATAGTATGTGTTCTCATTGTATCCGGTTACTTCCATACAGTCTTTAAGATGGTGCTTACTACTGCAACACCCACAACTATTAAACTTGATTTAGCAGGTGTGGACTTTGGTTGGGACTAAGGGTAGGCAGCAAAGGTAGCCACCTTGGGCACTGCCATAGGTAAGAGGACAGGGGTGCTGTCAGCAAACTTTGGAAAAATTCCCCCCTTTAGAATTGCAGCGGCACTCAATGCTAATCTTTAAGGGTGCTGCTGCAGTGATTCTTTTATTATTTTTTTGTCACAGCACTGGATGCGGACAGGAACTCAGGTGGGACCACATGTTATCTCATGATCCTATATAACCCTATGGGTAATCTGACATGTATATTTTATGTTCTTTTATTGTAATTTACTGTATTTCACAGGTAAGTACCAATTGTTCAATGTGTATTGCTTTACACTAGCTTGCAATCCCACCTACTGGTCAATTATGCACATAACATATCTAGTGACCCAGGTATATTTACTACCCAGGTCCTCAGATACCTCCTCATACAGGCTGCAGGTGACCCCAAAGGCATATCAGGATGGTCCCACTGTCTGGATGGAACTCTCAGAGGCATTCCTTCTTTGATTGGGCTCTCCCCTGATCCCTAAGCCTATCCAATAGCAACCCTAAGCTGTGCATCCTCTTCCTTTGAGAATATGCACCAGGCCCCCTAGGCCACTATCTACCCTGAACCAGTTATTTGATGTATTTACCAGTGTGAAACTCTTGTTAATTGAAAGTGAATATTCTACTATCTGCCAAATCATCTGCTGCCCGTCTAAATGCCATTTACTTGTTCCTGCAAAATAAAGTTTTCCAAGAATCTCTGGCGCCCTCATCATTATTGGTACAGTATATAAGGAATGTCATCATACACAACACTTGTATTTATTCATTTATATAGTGCTGATATATTACGCAGCACTTTACAGAGATTCATCATTCACATCAGTTCCTGCCTTGTGTAGCTTCTAATCTAGTTTCCCAATTCAGGCACACACACAGATGTACGTTTTTGGATTGTGGGAGGAAACCCACGCAAGTGCCTTGAGAACACACAAACTCCATGCAGGTAAAATCCGGGGTGGAATTATACCCAGAACCCAGTGCTGCAAGGCAGCAGTGCTAATCACCAAGCCACCGCACTGCCTGTCATGTGAGGCTCACTACCTTGATATCATCTGAGCTATCTAGCATAGTACTGTCCAACAAAGAATTAAATCCTACACTCCAGTGTTGGCGGGCTACACCTATATATATCTGATGTCAAGAAAAAGTATACCATTGGTTTTGTTTCTTTTCTTTTTTAATGGAAAATGTTTCTGTGGTTCCTCTGCTTTTTCAGATTTTTAAACTGGTTTCTAAATTTGAATACTGGTTTCTATAAGTTTTTAAATGTTGTTCTTGGCGGTTAGCGTAAACATTCTTATTCATTCCTTCTATGCAAATGTTTAATTTAATCTCTATGCAATTTAGCTGCAAATAGAGTTCCTGTATGTTTAGATGAGATTGTTAAGCAAATTGCACGTCTATGCTCTACATAACTCTGCAGAATGTTAATTGTGTGGTATTTCTTCCTTAAATAATTGCCTGTTTTTACCCACCTTAATCTTTAATTTAGTATGATTGAATTTTATGAGATAATTAATGTAATTTAAGATTTTTTTGGTAAAAGAACTTTAAGTAGTATATTTAAAGGACCAGGAACACTAAGAAAATAAAAATTCCTATGTAGATTGGCGTGGCAGTTATTTATACACAGTACCTATATATTTTTCTTAATCTAAGATTAATGCTTGTGCAATATACAAAGGGATAATGTACTAATAAAGGCTACTTATTTAATTCAAGAATACTCATTTTAATCAAATATTTCAGTCCCTTTTTCTAAAACAACAAACTAGAGGTAATTGAAAAGAGAAGCAAATGACAAAGGCAGTTGCTTAAAGTTACTTCGGCAAGAATAAATATTATACAAATGTATTGCCCTCCAAAGACAAATCCAGTTAATTGCCTTGGTGTCATATAAACACCCTCAGACTGTCTAACAGCTCAAGCAGCATCTGGTGCCTTCCTGGAGGTGGCAATTTGTTGAACGTATGATGTTTAATAATGGTGGGAAGAAAATGAGTTAAAAATGCATGTAAAGGCCTAAAATCAAATAAATAACTGTAGAACTGAACTGTTTTTACCCTGGATTTAAGCAAAGACAAGAGAGTACAGGTGATACCTTTTATTGGCTAACGAAATAGATGGTAAATGCACAACTCTACTACCCTGGATTTAATGACATTTAATGACACCAGATTTATAAAAATGGTGGAAATATTTATCAGACTTTCCAAAATTCTGGATTGAGTTGATTGGGGAAACTGTAAAAAAAAAATTAAGGAGGGGGTTACACACTTTGGATACCAAAAAAATAAACTATCTACCTTTTACATAAAAGAAATTAGCTTAAAGGAATGGTACATTAACAGTTATTTACTGGTCTTATTGCCCCTGTTGATTACTTGTTGCAGTATATTTTATTTACTAATGTATAGCCAGTTTCTTACTGAAGCTGCTTCTCTCTTTCACCTTCTTCCTCTTCCTAATCCTAAAGGAACGGTTAAGCATGCAAAAGCAACTGTAAATGTAAATGACATTGTTGCAAATAGCTTTAGTAGAATGTTTCAGAATAAGAATTGAAATGGTTAAATAATTGTTGAAAGTTGGGAGCAGAATGTAATCTTTAATACTGGTATATTTATAAGACATATATTGCCGTCTTTGGTTCTTTAATTTCCAACAAGATAATGTGAGTGATCCCATCAGTAATGTGCCAGGACGTTCTTGATAACTGTGGCACTGCCAAGATGCAGCCAGCTTTAGCTCTTTCTTTTTAGCATCAGGACTAGTAACCTAACCTATGAATATATATTAGTCATGCTTATAGCCCACTCTTTACACTTTGATTGTAAACTCCTTCCAGGGTCCTGCTCAATCATTAGCCTGTGGCTATAAACACACACTGTTAGCTATGTCAAGTAACTGTGGTGGGTTTGGCAAATAGTTTTACTATACAAACAGAAATACATTACATTCATTACGAATCATGTTGTGTTTATTTACTTGTTAAGTATTGATTTTGCATTCTTTTAACAATACATTATCCTCAGTTACCTAGTAGTGTTGTGTGTACTCTTTAATACACAGGTAAACTTAGTGGATGAATGACTGAAATGAAGCTGCTCAAGGCATAGTTAAATGACTCTTCACATAGTGCGCATTGACCCTGACTATAGCAGGAAAAGTTAATATACACTACAGAGAGCATCACCAGCTTGTGTACTTGCTAAATGTATTCAGTGTGGGATCTGAACTTTCAGTTTATAGCTGAGAATGCAGCTTTCTGGATGGACTTATTTGCATTACAGATCCATGCTCGGTTTTCTAAAGTAAGCAGAATGGAATTAAATTTTTTAACCTTCAAATAAGTCTGGAATCTGCACTATTGTGTTTATGTAACAACATCAGGCAAAAGTAGCATTTATATGCACGTTTAGCTATTTAGGAGCTCACTGAGTTTGTGTTATCAAATATATTGTATATTCTAAAGCATTTATGGAAAGGGAGAGGGTATTTTTCCCATCTTTCCAGTAGTTTTTTCAGTTACTATTCTTTAGCATTTCTTCTTTTTCCCCTTATTCCCATCGCTTCCTTATTTCCCCTTTACTCCTTCTTTATTTCTTTTATTGCCTGTTTAAAAATGAATGTGCAAAATAAAGAGTGAAAAGATAACCAAACAAGGCACCCAGCATAAACCAGTTAAAAAGTGGTATGCAATGGCATAGTGTATGGTGGGCACATTCACTCAAGGTACTTGCATGCCAGTGATTCATTTTAAATGCACTGTCTATGTACCTTTTATTTTCAAACAGGTGTTTACAGCCCAGTGATATCAGCACAAACAATTAATAGCAGGTTTTCCCAGCTTATCCCTTTAAAGCGTTCACTGATGTCCGTGTGCAGGACATCAGCGAGCGCATAACACCATGTGCGAAGTGAGGCGAAGGATCCGGGCCTCACTTCGCACAATGGTGAATTACCCCTAGGAGTGATGTATTTTCTTGATTATATGCTGGTAATTTACTTCACTTGTTCTTTGTTTAGCACTTTTCTCATGTCTGTTTTAAAACTGTACTGTTGGATTGTACAGAGCTGCATAACTTAGTGTCTCTTTATAAATAAAAATGTACATACAAACATACACCTTTCTCATTTTTTTGGGTATACCCTTAGTTAGTCCTTGGAGGGGCAGATCTATTCTCTGGTCTAAAGAAGAATCTGATGCAGCAACCACACCCTATGACAAGAGTGACACCTGGCTCTAGCTAAAGCTACAGTTCTTCCTAATTATGCTTATTGATCACCTCCTTCACTCCAACACTTACTTCTGCTGAAAGAAACACCAATCTTCTTTTTCTCTGTTCCAGTGCTGTGATCCTCTTCAAGTTCACACCTCCTCTTCAACATCCCTGATTGAGCATGCCCAGATGAAACAAATTGGCAATGTTGAAGAGGAAGTCAAGACGACTGCAGCACTGGAAAAAAAGATCTTTGTTTCTTGAGACAAGAGCTGCAGCAGGAGCTCAAGAGGTGATTGGTAAGTAGAATTAGCATCCACCATTAAGAATCACTACAAGTGAGAATGAACTGCCCCAATCAAAAGATATCTGGACTGGGCCTAACTAGGTTTTCCCACCCTAAGTTATTATATACACAGATCCTATTACACAGCAGCAGGTGGTTGACAGATTTCTATGGAAAGAAAAAAAAAAAATAAATTTAATGAAACATATATTAGGAAACCAATAATGTTTCTATGACCATATCTAATCAGAGAAAGCAAAAATATAAGCTTAGTCCATTAAATCGAAAACTGTGCTATCTCCAGGTCTACCAG
>WMED01017352.1:0-13030 GCA_019650415.1 Pipa parva | reverse complement strand
CAGTCCATAAGCATGTCCTTTGAGTAAAATATATGAAGTCCAAAAACATATCCATCACATATTGGCCAGGGGTGTATTTATAAAAGGGACAAAATGACCAAAAAGCTGTCAAATACATAGATTTCTGGTACTTTAACACTTTGAATCCATTTTTCCCTGAAAAAATGTACTGACTGATTTTTTCAATTTGCAGATATTTACCAGGTTTTTGTATAATGTGACTTCACAATGAAACTGTTTGGTTGAAATCATTATGTCATATGAAACAAGTATGAGGAGGAAACCAGGAAACACCACTGAAACGCAATGAAATTATATCAAAATTAACTTTTAACACATTGAAACTGGTTCTTTAAATTCATTTTGACCAGCATCGGACTATGTCCCACTGCGACGTCAATTTTAACCTAATTTTGCTGAAATAATAATAAAAAAATTGGGCAAAACAAACTGAAAAGAAAAAAAGACTTTTCAACCTTTTATACATTCCTCCTTTCTGTGTAGGTAATATAGGTAAAAAGGATCATATTTGATTACCTGACTCAAACAAAAGCACTTTACAGCTGTAGTTTAAATAAATTACTTTGTAAGAACCAGGTAACCTTTGTACGCAAATATAACAACAAACTCTGACTCAACATCAGATGAAACCTCCTGATTTATCTCTACAGTGATGTAATAACCTATAAATAACTTCACAATTACCCACTCACAGGACATCAAACTGACAAATAATATTAACAAATATAAGGCCATCTAAGGGTCTTATTTATCAAAAAGTGAATTCTCATGGCAAAATTAACCCACACCAATTTATGCCAATTCACCCCTAGCAAAGTTAAAGAAGAACCAAAGTAAAAAAATAAAAAAACAACTGTTAAAATACTTACTGTACCTTATACAGAGCCAATTGATTACAGTTAAAGCATGAGCTGTGATGTAATTAGTCGGCCCCCGATGCTTCCCCCGATTCTTCTTCACAGCGCGCAGCTCCTCCCACAATGTTATACCTTGGGTGTTTTAGGGCTTAAACATCATCATGTTCATTGCCGGGGCCAATGAGAACGCTCCCCGCAACGAGCATGATGATGTAGAAGCCGGAGAATGAAGAAGAAGGAGTTGCGCGTTGGCTAACACAGAAGCCAGCACGCTGTGCAGGAAGCGTCAGGGGAAGCGCCGGCTGCCGTCTAATTACTGCACAGCTCATGCTGTGACTGTAATCAATTGGCTATGTATAAGGTAAGTTTTTTAATAGTTGTTTTTTATTTTATTGCTTTAGGTCTCCTTTAAAAGTTGCAAGCCCCCATGTTTATATGGAGGAGGGTCAAGTGTTCATACCATTTAGATTGAAGATGGGCAGAGATGTGCTATTTATTTTAAGATAAGAGACACTGATGGCTAATTCAGATTATATACCACCAACATTTTCAATCACAACATAAAGTAAAAGCCAAGTGGCCTTTAACAGAACATAGTATGGTAGCCGTAGCATGCAGAATATTGTGACATCACTAATTCTGTTACATCACACGGCTAAAATAGCTTGATGAAACCAAATGACAATGATAATAGAGTGCTTTAAAAATTCTGTTCTTTTAGGATTTTATTTTAATTTTTGTTAACTCCCTTAAATGATTTTCGACTGATTTAAATGTAAAGATTAGATATAGACAGAAATAAAATGAAAGGCCCAGGAAAGTAGGGTTGTGGAGAGAAATATTTGTGCTCGTCCCCCTCCCAAAGGAATTGGAAAGTAGAAGATAAGCAGTGGGAAAAATGGGGGATGGGGTAGGGAGGCAGGTCAGAAGTAGGCCAAGGGCAGGGTCAAACATAATAAATATTTAACCTATATCACCCCTAGTTACTAACCTTTGTTTTCTCTGTTACCATTCCCTTGAGAATTTACAAGGCTCAGCATCTCTGGCTGTTTCTTCCAGCTAATGAAACTGGATAGAGAAAGCACTAACATTTGTATTAATCCAATAGAGAACAGTATAATAAAGTATAAAGATGGTGAGCATTTATTCTGTTCTGTTTTATTGCTATAACATGTTTTCACATGGCATTTTATTTCTCAAAGCTGCTACTGGGTCCTAGGAAAAGAAGACAAAAATGGGTCTTGTAAAATAATAAAATGTCAGTGCAAATAAAAACATTCCACTACCGATAAACATTGTGAAAATCACAAAGAATGTCTCACTATAGGCATGGTTGTGCAAGATTCTGCTTTCGCTGTACTGTTTATGCTCAGACTTGTTATAAAGATAGCTTACAGGCTATATACAGTAACTGATGGCACGAACACCAACTGAACTGCTCTCCATAGCAGTCAATAATATCATTGCATTGGCTTAAATTGCTATACAACTATTAGTACTGATGTACATGTATGCAAGTCCAAACAAATACATATTTTTAGTTAAGCTCCGGGGGTGATGTAAAAAATATGTTATTTCTGTGGCCTTTACTGTGTTACTTATGCATTCAGAACTGATTGTGGAAGCCAAAAGTTTTGGCTACTAAATGCTGCAATTAATGCCTTTGTGACTGTAAGGGCCTTATTGACTAAAGTCTGAACAGTCACATAGAGCTATAAATTCACATCTATTCACCACTTCCCTATGTTTGTTATTGAGCAAACTCTGCGAAGTGCTGAATATGCAACCAATTTGGGTGATTACACAAGTTGCAAACCTACAGAGGTCTTTGCATCACTGTGCGCGTGCATAGGTTCTTCTACTATTGGCTAAGATGCGGAATGGTGCAAAAGTGTGAATGCAACTAGTTGTGCTGCTCCAAATTCACCTGTTTGACTTTGCTACTTCAGTCTGGCGCATTGTGGGGTTGATGAAAAGGCTCCAGTTTTGCATAAGGCGACTATTCATTCAAAAGTGACAATGGCAACTGCGAGTAAGGGACAATATGACCTAGGGACATAGTGACATAGAAATAGAATATTCACAGAATACAGCCTCATTTCCTAATAGTCACACGTGAGAGCATGCACGTCATCAAGAGAGGACGCATTGATGATGTCATGCTCTCCCATGCGACTACTAGGAAATGACAGTGCGGGTCTTCAAAGGGAAAGAGCGGCTATAGAGGAAAGAGCACCTGAGAGGGGCTGCCTGAACTGGACTCCGTAGAGTAGAAAAAAGATGGAGTCTGCTACAAGGAAGTGCTGGTGAGCACTTCTCTACAGGTACTTTTTGGCCAAAATAAAAGAAAAACGCATTTACTAAAAGTTAGTAATTAGCATAAATTAGCATATGTATTTTTATCAATTTTGGCCAAAGAGTTCCTTTAACTTTCCTGCCTACTGTGGCAGAACCTCTTTAATATATCATTAAGTAATCTTAATTTTTGTAACAATACTTGTTACCAAAGCCAACACAGAATCACTCCCTTTTAAAGATTCCTAGAAAGGTTTGTCTGTGCACAGGGAAATGTGTATGTACGTATGTATCATTTTATTTAGAAAGCGCCACAAATTTACACAGTGCTGTACAATTCAGCAATACAAGTGTGTGACCTTCAGAGCAGCCTGCTTTAGCGGCAGACAGGATAAAGGCCTGAACAACTTATCTGCAAAATAAGGAAAACGTAATTGGTAAACAAAGATCTGTTCTGAAGTAAGGGGGACACACTGACAATTGTAAAAATCAGTAAAAGTGCAGTGTTCCGCTCCTAAATTCAGCTCTATTGCTTTAGAGACAAGTAGCAAGGGTGGACAAACTCTTGTGACTTCCTTGCTGGAAAACTACAGAATATTGTCAGCATTGTGATGTCATCAGTGTGCGCGCACCTTCAGTATTACCCATGCAAATCAATGCAGCCAGATTCATGAGGAGAATGATGCACTTTAACACTTGGAAAAATTGAGAGGTTCCAACTGCAAGTGAGACCTACAGCCAATTTCACAATAATTCCAAAGCAGAACAATGCATTTAGTTAGAATATACTTAATCCCTGTTTCCAAAGATTCTAAATTGTGTCTATAACACATGATATTTAGCTATTTAGCTTTAAATTTGGGCTTTGTAAATTTTACTTCAAAGTTACGATTTTTACAAGTCCTGTATTTGAATAAATGCCATGCTAATTCAAATGGGATTTAAAAAAAAAAATGTAACTGGACATTTAAAGAGGCTGTGGGTGAAACTGGTATAGGAAACAGGACAATGGGTATTGTAAATGGAACATCAAAATCAGTTAAACATTGTAGTGTAAATGGCAATAACATTATATTAGATGACATCTATTCATGCATGTAATATACTTCACTTGTACTATGTTAATTACTCCTCCCATGTCCGTTGTATAATTGTATTATTGAATTGTACAGTGATGTGTAACCTAGTGGTGCTTTATAAATACATACATCTTGCATAAATCCAGAAAGTTCCAATGAGTTTTCACTCACAACTGTGTATAATTTCCCCATGGAATTACTTTACTTAACACTACAGATAGTTCTGTTCTCAGTCACAAATAATTCTCTTTTACAGATACTCAATAATGTCCTAGGGTGGTCTGGTGCAAATAATCTATATTGTTCTCTTGTTTCCTTGTCTTGTGTCTATTCTTTATTTGTGGCTCAGTGGGTAGCAATAATAATATAATGTAATGCTAGGTTTCAGCTTCGTAATGACCAGAGCTGAGACCTCTTTTCTTGCCAGCCGTGTCACGTGATGCAGCGGGTGTGGATCCTGGTGGGACCATCAACCCCCAGTCCGATGCTGCTAGGTTCTGACTACAGTTTTACCTAGTATACCATATGCAGGCAATTTATATCTTTTCCCCATGTTTCTGCGGATTATCACTAGGGTACTCCAGTTTCTTCTTACAGGTCAAAAACATATCTGAATGATAAGTAGTTTCTGACTAGATTGTTAGTTAGTATGTGCATGCATGTACATGGGAAATTAGACTGTAAATTCTGTTGGAGTGGAGACCTGTGTAAATAGTTAAATATTCTAAGAATCATGGAATATATTAGTGTCATCTAAATAAAGGATAATTTGGATACCAGTAATAATAACATAATGGGAAAAATGCTCATAACTACCCCTTTACGTTTTGAGAACATGTTAAGCCTTTTTTTATCCATGTTATCATTGCTTTTTACATTATCTTCTCTGACTTGGCAAATGATTGTCCTACATGTCTGCAGTGTCAGCAGTTCTAACTATGTGTAAAGAGTCATTTGCAACCTGTCTATTCTTATTTGTATACTCCTGCTGTGTGAAGATGGCTTTCTGAGCCAGTGCTGTGATTCATTATCAGCCACCCAGTGTTCCTTATATATTCTAAGCTCATGGGTCTACATACAAATCATGCCCCTACACACACAATAAGTATAGATGGGCATTCATTAAGGGGGTAATTCACCAAAGAGTGAACTTACCCTCCGATTGTATGCTTCAGTACGCATAGCCTGTTATGCGTCTTTAAAATGAGAATATTGTCACAGCCGCAACTTTATTATGGGAAAATTTTCACAATCTTAACTTTAAAAATTGTTGAGACTTTACAGTGAGGAAATTTTCATGGACTTGCTGCTGTTTGGGAATTCGTCAGTCGAATTCGCACCTTAGTGAATAACCCCCTTAAGAGTGAGTGGGGTGTGTTCAACAACATGACTGCTATCAGTTAAAATAAAAAAAACAGACAGAAAGCAATAAAATTCATGAATTTAACTTCAAAGATAAAATTTGCTGTATTTGACTAACTGCAATCTTAATCCAATATTTGAATTTTAATTTCTCTGGCATACTAGGTCCTCATCCCCGACCTGAGAAAATCCAAAAGTAATACCTGCCAGAATGACTACTGGTCCTCGGAATTCATAAGTCCCTGTGAATCAATAATGCATGGACATGTAACATATACAGTAATACAAAACCTCTAAATTCACCTTAAAAAGTATTCTGTGCGTGAAATAAAACCATGTTTGGGGCAGCATTTTCTCTGGTCCGGCGGTTACGGATTTTATTGCTAGTGAATAGGTTTTTCAATAAGGCCAGGTTTGAGCGTGCGCATGCTCGAACGCTTGTTGCCACATATTTGACGACCATATGGACGTGACGTGAATAATCCGGCCAGATAGGAGGAGCCACGAACGCCGAGGGAGCATTCAAACTTCGTCGGTTAAGTACCAAAGAAAAAAGTGTAGCGCATTAATGCGCTAGTCTGAGCCTGGCCTTAAAGTTAAAAAAGTCAACTAAACTGCTTAGAGGAAATAAACAAAACATAATGGAAATCTAATGTGCGCAATACCTCATTAGATTTATTCTCTTATTTAATGTAGGAAAAGGACAATCCTAGTTTCTGGTTCAGACGTTTTGTGTCTGAAAAGAAAATTACTAAATATTTTTAGACAAGAGATATATGTAACTAGTTTCATGGATACTTCAACATGCCTTACAGGGTTAGGCTAGGGACACACTGGCGCATCTGAGCACTCTTTTTTTAAAAAAAGCACATTCCGAAAATACGCTGGCACATTTACACTGGCGTATTTTCAGGATGCACTTTGTATATAATCAGTAGGCACTTATGCAACATTTTCTTCCCTGTGTAACCGCTACTACTGTTTTTACTACTGCTACTATCCCGTCGCATTATTTGCGTTCGCATCCATATGCATTTCTAAACGCAACTTGAAGCATCCCAGTGTATGTTCACGTGAATGTGACAGATACTGGTCAGTACAATGAATTTTTGTGATGTGCTTTTTTGTTTAAACATAGCGCTAGGGGGTTATTCACTAAAGTCCGAACTGTTGCGTATAGGCGCAAATTTGCAAGATAAAGACAGTAGCAATAGGCTGCTTCTGTCGCAGTTGCATCTTTATAATGAGAATATTGTCGCAACTTTATTATTTGAAAATTGTTGCGACTTTACAATGGGGAAATTGTAGCGGGTTTGCCATGGGAATCCGCTGTTTGCGAATTCAACATTCGAATTTACAGCTTTGAGAATAAGCCCCTATATGCGCTAGTGTGACCCTGGCCTTAACCAAATAGAGGCATTGTAACTCTCCAAGGGATATTTATGGCCCCCAAACTGCTTCATTTACATTTTGTATCTCTATATTGTTATCTATAAATATTTTACTTAGTCATTATATTATATTTACTATGTTGTTTTTATTAAACTTTGCTAGTTAATACAATTTTTTAGGCACAAGTAAAGCCTTTTGTATCTTTCTGTCAGCATGCCTATTAAACTCTTCTTGTAAGTCATTCTGTGTAGTGAACTAGTGTAGTCACTCCCTAGTCTTCAAAACTGCAGGGAAGGGAACTCTAAATTGTACACAAGTATTTAAGATACAGTGGCCTTTATTTGATCTGTAATGGTAGGACATTGTTTAAAGACAGGACATTGTTTTGCACTCATGTTAACATGCAAAGGTTCTTGTGACATTTATTTTAAAACTCACTACCAAAATAGGGCATACTGTCTGTCCAGCAGAGCCTTGTCTTGAGAGCTGCCAGCAAGTTATTTGTTGTATGCCAAGATAGTAAAACCTCTCTTGAAGTGCACCTGTCACCTCAAAACTCCAATATTAAGTTAGGTTGCACTAATGAAATAAACGTTTTTGTAAATATATATATATATATATATATATATATATATATATATGTATTTTTTTTTAAATGTACCTTTAGGGTAGGTTCATATGAGAGTATGATGAGCAGCGCATCATACGTACGTGTGAAAAAAAAAAATATGACTCAATGAAAGCCGATGATACTTACCTAGTTCCGGACACACCAGCGTATGATGCGTATACTCTGGGTCCAGAATGCTGTGTGTCGCATTTTGACTGGCGTATATACGCCGCGGCCAAAATGCGACACACAGGAAGTGATGTGAACGCCGAGGGAGCGTTCACACTGTCGCTGTTAAGTACAACAGGAAAATACGCTCAGCATATTTTTCTTTTTTTTTTTCTTCACACGAGCATATAATGCGCTGCGCATCTTACACTCATGTGAACCTAGCCTTATACAGCATTTCTCTCTGTCATCTTCCGTGTCAGCCTGCCATTTCTTTCCCGAGTCGGGTGGGTGTAATTTTTAAATTACATTTATATTTACAAAAATGTTTATTTCATTAGTAGAACCTAAATTATTATTAGTTTTGAGGTGACAGGTGCACTTTAAGTGGTGCAATAATGTGCTTATTTAAAAAAAGGGTGACCTTAAGAAATTATTGCACTGTGGTATAGACTTTAAGAAAATGAGGGTCAGTTGCATTTCTCAGAGGTATGGCAGATGGGATGTTGCCTATATGTTTTTTTTACTCTGTGCTTTTTGCTGTGATGAAATATTTAGGCTACAGAGAGTTTCTATGAGAAATCATAAGGCTCCCCACAACCTGACAAATGAGGCCTCCTATATAATAGTAAAAAGGTTTTACACACCTGTTACACTACAAACTGTCTAATTACAGTGCTCAATGTCCAGTAAGCCAGCGGTACCACTGGCCACTAACAGCTGTGGCACTCCTTTTTTTCTGAACTAACTTGGTCTCAAAGAGGTATACCCCCTTTACCCCCCTGAGGCAATGCTCACACCTTTTGAAATATCTGGTAAAAAATCTCAATTTGTATACAAGTATCTCCTTAAGTGCCTCCACTATGTTGATGGAGTAAACACCAGTGACATTGCATGGGGACAATTTTGATTATAAATTAGTATTTAAGACAGGTTTATGTGTGCAGATCTGGACTTTTATTTTGCTAGTATAGCTATGTATCTGAGAGTGATCATCTTTGTGATAGATCAAAATATGTTTAATTGTTTTGCTTAGGTTGGGAGTGATCTCTTGATTGTCCTTTCTTTTCTACAGCTTATATTTCATTTGTTCAGCCTGGTGACTGAACGATTCCATTCTTTTTGAATACATATTTATTATGCAATAGATCCAAACTGTTTGGTCAATGTTGTGACTAATCAGAATGTTCAGCCATCACTTAATTCATAATGTATCTTGTGGTCTACAGATTAATTTGCAGCTGGAGTCTGTAACTCTACTTTTCCCTTGTTCCTTACCTGCTTTTTACTTCTGGTTGTCTAAAAATAAAAGGCCATTTAAAAAAAAAAAAACCTCACCCACTACTACAATAGAATCTTGCCTTCATAGAATTCATAGAATACAGGGTGTACCATACTTCCTGTATCCTTTTAAATATTCAGTGGTGATAGGATATTCTTTATAATACATGTGAAATGCTACAAATAAATTTGTTACAAGGTACATTGGGCATTTGATTATTGTTTCTGATTTTTTAATAATCAATGTAAAGCTGACAGTACATGGTTGACAAAGATTTAACAAATATTTGTTTAAAATGACAGTTATACACTCTGGATGGTGCACAACAGTAACTGTATTCTTATGACAAAAGTAGCAGATACTGTATATATCAAGAGGATTTTCCAACAACAATTTTTAACAAAACATATACAAAATGTACCACTGAATGGGTAGAATGGAAGAGCATCCGCATAAAAGGTTTAAAGGGGGTGGGGAGGGGGCACTGTAATGTAGACACATAGGTCAGGACAGGAAGCACAGTCCACAGTAGATCAGGAATAGTCCTAGCCTTCCAATGCGCTACTCTGGGGTGAGGAGGCCCATGGTAGAATGTTTGCAGTGATCCAACAGATGCCTGTTAGAATGTCTGTTATAGAATTCAAAGCATGAATAATGTCTTATTATGCATGAATAATGCATAATGTCTTGAATGGTAAGTTCATTTGCATCATTACAGAAAATAACGATCTTTGGTGAATATACAAAGCTGAAGTGACAAATTCTTGCAAGTAGGCAAACATTCTCGCTTTGTATGTGAACATGCCACTGTGAGCTTCTGTGTAAGGCCAGGTTCACACTGGTGAATGGTGTGCGTCATTTAAAAAACAAATTTAAATTCGCCTTTGCAAAAAACCATTGAAAGTTATGACTGTTGCACGTACAATGCGACACTAGTGTCTCATAGCGAAGAACATATGCTGGAATGCTTCGTGTCGCATTTTTGCGAGTGTAAGAGGCTCAACGTAAACAATGTCACAGGATTAGTAGCATCCTGAAAATACAAAGCGCTTTTTTTTTTTTTAACAAGGTGCCACACTGTATGCCAGTGTGAACCTGGCCTAACAAACAGAGAAAAATGTAGGTGCCATTTAGTGCAATAGCTTTACATGTGCTGTCAGCTGTAGGGTATAACATTATTTACAGAAAACTGCACAAATACAAATCCTATTAAATAATAAGTTCCTTTATTTAGTACTTTAGTAGCAAGTTTAATATTACATTGTAAATTTCTTTTTAACATGTTAATGGAGAAACCTTAGTATGGTGAAAGGTTTTCTGTTTCCTTTAATGTAAAGCAGCAGCACAGCTTATAGTACACTGTATAGTGTGGTTTTTAGGTTTTAGAACAAACTTCCTTTATGAAGTATTCATTGAGTCAGAAAACTACGTCTGACAAAAGGAAATAACCAACTCAAACTACAACCACACCTCTTTTAAGTAAACACTTTCTTAGAACAAAGTGTACACTTTACAGATCACAGGACTTTATACAAAGAAGATATAAATGCCAGACCTAACAGAACACTTACAGTTAGGGATGACTTACACTGACGGTGGTTGTGCAACTCAGAAGCTGCTACAAAGGGTCATTGCTGTTATTTTTCATAAGTTCTTATGAGATAGATTATCCTTGCAAAAGCGACATCAGCAGTTGCTAGAAGTCAAGTATGAATGCAATTTTCATGCACTGTAACTTTTAAAATGGCGTTAAACTTAATAAGACACTTTACTGGAGACTTGAGCTTGCGAGTGAGACTGGAGAGGTTAGAGTGGAGAAAGCAGATCCTCTTTATCGTAGCGATGATGTATGAAGTCTAAGGCAGGGTTCACAGGGGTGAATTTTTCTCTGTGTTTCCTTTTTAAAAATCACATGGTGAAAAAACGCGGGTGCATTTACACAGGTGAATTTTCCGACATGTTTTTAAAATGTAAAAAAAAAAAAAAGGCATTTGGGACAGTATTTCCATGTAAAACACCTCACTTTCTCAGCGCTTTTCCCTCGTGCGTGACTGCTATTGTTAAATTCCTATTGTTACTAATCATGTTAGATTTTTTGCTTTGCATTTGACACAGTCATGTGACATGAAGCATTCTAGCGTGTATTCCTCTATATGAAATGCTAGTGTGACGTTACACATCGATAGACATTACTTTCAATGTTTTTTCACCTGTGCTTTTTTTTTTAAATATGCGCAAAATACGTCTCTGATCTTCACCCTTAACTCCCACAAGGGGGGATAGACTTTGCTGCAGGAATCTCTCAGGTCAGTGTCCTTGGACTAACCCCCACACTGGTGGCAGATGGCTTTAACTCTGATCTGAAACTGTAACCATGGGGCACAAGGAACTGCTGAACTTTAAAGTTGGATCTGAGGCTGCACCCATGGAGACAGAACCACATAGAGACATAGAAACACAGGAACACCAAAGCACTAAGACTAACAAACATTGGTACCAAGCACTAACACCCTGAAGCACAGAGATATAAGGCACCATAGCACTTGAGTAAAGCGAAGGTCTCCGGCACTCCAAAATTGTAAAATCAATCTTTTATTAGAGTCATTTAAAATCCATAAAATAAAAAAAACGTGGAGTAGGTATCACCATGATTAAGCGCTGCGGCGCGAAACGCGTAGGTGATACCTACTCCACGTTTTTTTGATTTTATGGATTTTAAATGACCCTAATAAAAGATTGATTTTACAATTTTGGAGTGCCAGAGACCTTCGCTTTACTCACAAAATACTTTGGGAACAGGGCTCCCTTTCTCCTGAGCACCCATCTACTCGCTATAGTTGTTTTTTTTTACAACATTTTGACAGGATTTGAGCAGGCTTCACAACCTTGTATTGACCATAGCACTCGAGACAAGACACAGTGACACAAATGACACAGAAACTGGAGACCAGAGACAGAGGACACAAGGCAGGGACTCTATGTAGAACACAGAATCATGCAGCACAACTAACGGCAGAAGCACAGGAGGATCAGAGACACTGACTAGAAGCAGGAGAATACAAGGCAGCATGAAAAGAGTCAGGAAACTGGAGATGCTGGAAGAACACTCTCAGGCAAACTAATGAAGATGCAGGCAGGAGGCACAGGGAACACAAGTGATGACTGAGCTCTTTGATCTACTTTTAAATCTCCTACCACCACATTATTGCTGGAAGCGGGGATTGGCTGGCTCACCATAAATGTTGGATTGCCTAGCAACCTGATCGACCGCGGGTGTTGCAAAAAGATCTTATTGAAAAAATATCCTCTCTTCATACACTGGCATCTTGTTGAAAAGAAAGAAAAGGTTAGAAATAAATTTTAATACCACATCCATTTTCATGTGTTCAAGAACTATAACCTGCCACAGATGACATACAATATTCATTATTATTTTGCATCAACATGAAGAGCCTTTCCAAAACCATGCAAAGCAAAAATTAAAAAAAAAAGCAAAATATGAAATAAATTATGTATGAATATTGTAACAATAAGTTGCTGTGCCATATCACATATATAAATTCAGTCTATTGTGATATTCTATTCTACTATGAGAAATGCAAGTGAACAACTGTGGTCAATTATGTAATAATACAACTATTGATTGATTGACTGAAACTATGACCTATATAAAGTTTCACAGTTATATATGTATTAGCAATATCATACAGTAAATGCTCCCAATAATAGTAGATCCTAAAGCTAGATGACCACTTCTGACAAAGGCCTTTCAGTCCTCTCATGCAGTGACAAACAATAGTAGTCACATAACTGTGTAACTGGCTGCTTGACTTTCTAACTGGCAGACCACAGGCAGTTTGAGTTGGCAGTAACTCGTCCAGCTTCATCACTCTAAATACAGGGTCCCCCCAAGGATGCGTGCTGAGCCCTCTTCTGTTCACTCTGCTCACCCATGACTGCTCTC
>WMED01017350.1:0-13031 GCA_019650415.1 Pipa parva | reverse complement strand
ACCCAGACAGAAGATGTTTCCCTTCTACTAAGGGATAATGGGGTGTACACTGAATAACATTTAAACCCAGACAGAAGATGTTTTCCTTCTACCACGGGATATTGGGGTGTACACTAAATAACATTTTAACCCAGACAGAGACGTTTCCCTTCTACCACGGGATATTGGGGTGTACACTGAATAACATTTAAACCCAGACAGAGACGTTTCCCTTCTACCACGGGATATTGGGGTGTACACTGAATAATATTTTAACCCAGATAGAGACGTTTCCCTTCTGCCATGGGATATTGGGGTATACACTGAATAACATTTTAACCCAGACAGAAAATGTTTCAAGGTTAAAGGAAAACACTACATCCTACTTTACTAACTGCTGAAAACCCCACACCATGACCTAGTTTTGCTTCCAGTATATCTCCAATGTAATGATTTTTTTCCTGACAGTTATGTACACATAACATCACGTTTATGCTGACAAGAGCATGTCTGCCCCCCAAGCATGTTTGTATGCAAGCACCTAAGTGCTTTGGAGACTACAGTTAGTAGATATGATGTCACTTGATATTGATAATGATTGAGTGTAAGAGGCTGTAACAGTAATGGTGCCACAGAACAAGTTGGCCTTTTCCATCTAGTCATGTGAGGAGGATATAACAACAAGAAGATTAACTGTATATCTTGTACTTGACAGTTGGCAAAGCTTAACATAAGTCCAGTTTTCCATATGTGCTAGCTACTCAATGATCTTGTGACTTTTTAATTCCCATGTGACCAAATTAGACTAGTGGTCATGTGGAAAACAGTAAACCAGTCAATTAAATGAGGGGGAATAGTTAAAACCCTTTTCTGCAACTTGTCCCAAAGAAAGCAGTAATAAATCACATATTTATTATACTTTATTAGTAAATAGTTATATTGTAGTTCATGAATGCTGTCACTAAATGAGAAGAAAGGTGTATTCTACAAATATTCCTCTATTGTTATTTCCTAGTGGTTCTTCTTAGGAAGAGAGGAGTTTATTCTATCCTATAACGTTGTGTTTGAATGGTTAAACCAGAGACAAGTAGAGTATAGGTGATACCTTTTATCGGCTAACGGAAAAGATTGTAAATGCAAGCTTTCCACACTACTTAGGTCTCTTCTTCAGTCATTGGCTAACAGTTAACCAATAAAAGTTATCACCTATACTTTCTATGGCTAACACGGTGCTACACTCTACTTGTCTCTGCTTATATCTATTGATGACACAGTGCTACACCCTACTGCCTCTGAAATGGTTAAAGCACACACCTCAGGTATAGGAGGGTATACCTCTATAGGCATATTCATTACATTTATACCAGGTCTATTTATCAGCCTGAATGATAAAAACTGCATACACTGGCTCCAAAGAATGATCCAATTCTTTAGAAGGTCATCTTAAAGATTGGATACAAAAACTGGTGAAATATGTTGATGATCTAAATGTTCAGCTGTGACTCATATGGACATAGCTTATTGACTATACCCACATTTACTGCAATCCTTTTCGTTTGTTGTTTTCTTACTAGAAATAAGGAGTAACGAAGACACTCTGAACTCTGTGGGACTTTCTCTTTATATTTAAATAGACATTCATTTCAGCGGTGAGAATAAATTTATTCCAAAACAGAAAAATAGAACTGTAACAATGGCAAAACAAACTATCTGTAATGTAAACACTCATAGCACTTAAACCTCTGACAATATCAATCAAATCAGGTCTTTGTTGTTGATGTTTTCAACACCTTTGTGATGCAACAGGGCTGAATAAATCTACTTCCAGTGAGTGCACCACCTACCCAGAACTCTCGCTTTATACTTATGCATATATAATTCTTTTTTGAATCTACAACTTGTCACTGTTTTTGATAAATACATGGCTGAATTAAGAACCCAAATTCATCTGTACTGAGATTTCTTTGGAGCACAAAAATATTTTTTTTATCCATATAGTGGTTTTGAGTGCATGTGTTCTTGGATTGGCCCTTCTCAATACACTCACACAAGGACATCAATTCTGTTTTGGTAATTACAACTCTGTATAGAATCAGTAACTCAGTCAAGCTAGTGAAGGAATTAGTGCACACCAATGCACCAGCTTTGATCACTTTGATATGCAATGCCTATTCAAGCTTCTTGAGCTGCTAGCACTGATGACTGATTCTATCCTGGAGCTACTCTACTGAATACAAAAAAAGATTAAGGCAGTTTAAGCTTCTCGTCTATCATTTCTACTTTTCCAAGATCTCTTTTGGATAGACACCTCAGGGTTACCAGCTGGTAACACAAGTCTTTAATATTCAAGGTAGCCTACAGAATTGGGAATGGATGTCAAAATCACAATTCTCACTAACCAACAGCAGTTTTTATATTAAAGACATTTTGCTGGTGGGAGATACTGGGAATTGTAATTCTGTGCTAAAAATATGTCTGAAGAACAACTACATTGGTTATTTGGAAGCAGTAAATGGTGCTAAAATTCCTGACAACATTATCGGCTTTTTTTGGAAACGGTGTCACAACATATTTACATCCTGTAAAGCTGAAAGCAACCATTGATATCCTAATAAAAAATATGTGTTGTACATCATGTTTTAACAGGATTGTGTAATTTTAGTTACACTTGGGTGGAAAATGTTTGCAGTGAATGGTTACATGCATGGAAAATACAGATGACAACGGTTCACAGTGTCACATAAAAATATGAAAACAAATTACAAAAAGGATGTCCAGTTGGAGGTTAGGTATAGCCCAACATATATATTTGGACATTTCCAGTCCATGATTTAAAAATTGTCAATCCTCTCTTCTAAAATAAATAAAAGCTCCTAAAATCCCTCATGGAAACATTGCCAACATGAAATAACCTGTTGTTTATTAATTTTTCTTGTAAATTAGTAGATTCCTTGCTATCCTTTCTTGTCATGTTTGGGATATTATTCAGATGGTCAGAATTGGTATATCCCTTTATTGTTCTATGCAGAATTAGTCAATGCAAGTCGTTTGGCAGCTGAAAATCACATGTAGAAATGCAAAGAAGGATTATTCCGACCACACAAAAAGACTATGTCCTAATACTTTACTGACTATTTAATGGAAACTAAATAGAAGATTATCTCTATTTATAAACAGGCTTTTCCTTTAAATAATTGTTTTGTCTTTGTATATGCCTTTTTTTTTTTCAAAACAGTAGGCAGTAGGCTCATACATTCAGAATGGTGGTCCTATTCAGGCAATGTGAAAGTATAGTGTTTGAGGGGAGATCTATTGCCCCAATAATGTGAACATACTACTGGGAGTCAGTGCAGGTTTTATAGATCACCCCAGCTGCAGGCTAGAGACTAGTTAAAAGGCAGTTGGGAGAGCCAGTTGAGGGTGACTGGTGTTGTAAAAGTAGGAATTGGTTTTCTGTGGCTGGACAGCATGTTGAAACTCTAAGGAGAGAACCCAGGAGAAGGGAAAGTATTCTTAGTTTTCTAAATCAGAACTGTATGCGTTACAGTTACCCACTATTTTTCGGAGAAAGGACTATTCACTCTGAAAGTGGTGCTCAGTTGGTTTCATTTTTGGTAAAAAAAAAAAAAAAGCTGTATATATATATATATATATATATATATATATATATATATATATATATATATATATATATATATATATATATATATATATATATATATGATACTCACTGTTTGTTAATCATGAAAGACTGCTCAAGCATTTGAGTGATTCCCTACAGCAGGAATTGTATCATAAAGACCAAATTTACCTTAGATAGAATATATGTTCATTTTGTATAGCTGAATGAAAATGTCTCTTTCTCGGAAGGTTAAAGCAAACATTACATTTGTGACCTAGAAGTGTATGTTTGATCAGCCTGACCATTCTACTATTATCCTAATAATTGAGTTCTTTAATGGTTTGATTATAGAATGATTCTTCTCTTTTAACCCCACGACATAACCCTAAATTACAGATCAGTCAAAGGGCTTGTTTGTATTTGGTTGGAGTTCAGGAGGGAACTGAGGGCGATATTTACTATAGTCAAAAAGGCCATTTTCAACCTAAAAATTCGATTAAAAAATTGAAAATTATCAAAAAGTTGCAACAAAATTTTTGATGTAGCGGTAAACTAATTTAATTTTTGTATAAATTACTATTCGATATTGCAATGTCGATATTTTCAACTTTATTACGTTTCTAAGGATAATTGCAGGAATAATGAGCATCACTCTACATGTAATCAAATCATATACCCAATGGTGTCAAATTTCCCATTGAAGTTTTTCAGTATGTTTCCCCATTCAACAACTTGTATGGAATCAGAGTCATAAAAAAATGCAGTATGTAATTATATTGTGACAGTCACACCCTTAAGTATAAACTGCAATTCAAAATAAAGTTAAGTGAAACCCTGAAGCTAGTTACATACAGTAAAAAATGTCTACTAACTTTGGGTTGTCGGCAAATGATTGTTCCCCGAATAAACAGATAATAGTCTGTTCCTATCACTATCTGCTTGTTAGGTTAGTTTTTTGAGGATTTAGATAAGAATTTCTTAATAGTTGCTTTCTGGGCAACAAGAATAAACTTGGGGGATCTGGCATTGAGAATCTCTAGTCTAGACTGAAAGAGCACTGCAGGGAATTAGGAATTCTCCCTCAATGAATGTGCAATGTCTATGACACAGACCCTATCCCAGGCGTTGGCAAACTTCTTTTAGGAGGGAGCCACTTCGCTCCCTCCTCCAGCGGTGACAACTATTTTGTGAGCCGCTGGAGGAGGGAGGAGTGCACTCTCTCGACCACATGACCTGCCGATGGCCAATCAGAAGAGCCATCTACAGTTATTGGCAGTGCTTCGGAGGTGCGCTCTGAGCCACAGCAAGGCGGCTAAAGAGCTGCAAATGGAGCTGCACTTTGCTGTCCCCTGCCCTATCCAGATGGGATATAAAAGTTACTCTCAGCCTATCAGCATGCATTGCACAGCACCGCTACGGCTGATGGTTTGTAGGGGTGGTCCTAAGCGCCCGATCACAAGTTAAGGCTGGGTTCATACTAGCTGATTTTCAGTATCCATTGTTTCCAGTGGGATAATCCACACAAGCTATTATGCTTTGCAAGATAGACAATAATGAGCCTAATTAAAAAAGCTCAGTTGAAAATCAGCTTGTGTGACCCCGGCCTAAGCTGTCTGACAACTGCTGACAACTGGAGCAATAAGTTGTAAAACAGAAGTGGTTATGTGTGTGTACATGAAATGGAATGATTTTGGCTTGATAACTGATTATTGTTCTGCTCCTGAGGCTTTTGGTGTTGCTGTGTGTTTGCGCCACAGAACCTGTGTATGTTGTTGGTGCTTTGCTTTATTTGCAGTGGAACAAGTTTTAGGGCAAGGTTACAATAGGCTAAAACTGCTGACAAAGAGCAGACTATTTACTTGAATGGTGACCGTGGCAAACCACCTGGTGTCTTATTCACAGGCAGTTTACTGTAACAAAATGCTCAAAATAAACATTTTGTTGTTAACCATTTAGGGGACAAACACCAAGTGGTTGGTAACGGTCTCCATTTAAGTCAGCGGGGCCCCTTTTTTACTGGATTTCCTTGTCATGACAAAATGTCTAGTTTAACATTACCCACAAAACACCTCTCTGGAAGGATCAGACACGGTGTAGCCAACTACTGCATGCTGCTGTAGGAATAGAAGATGATCAGTCCCTATGTATGCATGAGAAAGGAAAGAGAAGTCATGTCATAATTAGGTCATTCGTTTCCCTAGTGAGACTTTTCATACAAGTCCACATTGGCGATTCCTGACAACGTTTCTAGCTTATATGGCTACAAGAGAGTGCCCTGACATTCAGCTTCCCATGAGTATTAACATGACTCTATCCCCACTCTGAAACGTTAGCAGGAATATGTGAATGTTTTGTATTCCGGACAAGAGCCAAGATTTGCCTGGTGTTTGTGTTGGGTTTGGATTTAGCCTGTCATGCCAATTATAATGAGCACATCCACCCACTGTGTAAGCGAAGCCAGCTAGGATATACAGAGATGATTGAAAGGTTTAGAAACCAAGTTCTGCATGTTACACATATTATACTGCACTCTAGTCACATGATACCCAAGCTAGTTATACAGTATATGAGCAGTCTACAAACAATATACAAACCGTAATGATGTTACAGCAATAACATATTGTATATACTTTCAACAAACGTTCCACAATGGCCCTGTGCCATCAGTACATTATCCTTCTAACAGTTATATAAACTTAGTGCGCTAACATTATAACATTTACAAAGCACTAACAATTCACTGCATTTCTACTTTAGTAATACAACAGAACTGACAACATGCAAAAACTAAATGGTTTCCAAGGTACCATTAGGGTCTTGATCTTTTCTTTCATGACCAAACACCCAAGTGACCTATTACCATAGTGCCTTGATCCTAACAAGCTGGATATATTGCTAGGACATGTTCTGATTTTTCCCATAATGCCCTGGGAAATAACCTTTCCTTCTACTTGAATCCACTCAGGTCTTTGAGCTTTGAAATCAGTGGGTCCCCCTGAAAAAATATTTTAATCCTACAGCATGCAGTCAAAGTATAGGAGTCCTGCCATCTACCCTCCATTTTGGCACTTGGATTTGCTCAAGTAAAACTGGTGAATTCAACCAATTACACCTTGCCAAGCTCACTACTTCAATAGACTCGGACACTTGATGACATGTGCAATTGTCACGAGCATCCGAATTGGTCAAAAATTTGCCACATTGCATAGATGGCTGAATACTGTAATATAGGGAAGTGACGATTGAATTGTAACCCTTATACAACTGTTCAGACTTTCATAAATTAGCCCACTGTAAAATGACGTAAAAACAAAATGCACGTGAGATCTTCCATCTTTACAATCTGCGTTCTATACAGCAGATGCTACATTCAAGGCCATATTTCACAGTGGGAATAGTCTTGTAAAAGTGTGAATTTGCCACTTCTCCAACTGCATATTAAACAGTTATTTTCTGCAGTGGGGAGAATTGTTCATTCTGTATTTATGCACCAAGTTGTCTCATTCTGCTAAGAATACAACAATGCTTTATGTATACATACAGTATATTACTGTATATGTTGATGTGACAATTCACTAAGGTATACTGGCATGAATAAGTGGATTTTACTTTGCCAAATAAAATTGGTGAATTTGGGTGGCTTCTGTGAGGGTCTCCGCTACTATTCTGGGGACATTTCACTTAAAAAGCTTAGAAAAAAAAATCAACTAGCACCTTCTTCAACACCTGGAATCAGTACATCAAGAACCTCCCAAACAACATAAAAACCCAAATAGAATCACAATTCCAATACACAGCCTGGTACAGCATTCAAATTTTACATGGCCACAATCCAATAAATGAATGGTCAAAACCAGTCCCCTGTGGGCTGGGCAGCCACTAACTACATTGTTTGTTAAAAGTGAATGTCGCAAAAAAAAATTGCATCCCTGGCCTAAAGCCACACCACTTTCTATTGTGAATTTACCGGTATTGTGGTATTTAAAGGTTTTAGTTCTAAATTTACTCTATTGTCTATATAACCTCTATTGTTAACATTGTAAGGCTAAGTCCACACTAGCGTATGATATGCATCATACGATAGTATGAATAAAAAAATTAATACGCTCTGGTGTAATTTTCTATTGTAATTACCAGCGACAGTGTGAACGCTCACTCTGCGTTCACAGCATTTTCTATCTGGTCACATTTTGTGCACAGCGTATCATACACCGGCCAAAATGCGACACCCAGCATTCTGGACGTGGCATATGTGCATCTTACACTAGTGTGTCCAATACTGGGTAAGTACTATAGGTTTACATTGAGCCATATCTAGCGTATGATGCACTGTGCATCATACGCTAGTGTGAACATAGCCTAAAGGAGTATGTGAAACCTTTTGCCTAATTTTTGCCTTTCCTCCAAAAATATAAAAAAGCCAAACATAGATATGAGTGACTGAGCCTGTAGAGCAATGTGGCTTACACTGGGGTGAGTGAATTGTCCTATGAAGGAGAATTGTCCAATGCTACAAGACAATTTGCCAACATTGTAGTAAAATCAATTGTGCTTATTCTCTAAATAGTATATTCTCACAGCAATGGAAATGTCACCTAGTACTTTACATTACATCATTTTATGCGGTTTGAAAAAAAGACATACAGCTGCATTGTGCCATCGTTATCCATGGCTTTTTACTGATGAATAATAGCGTCAGCATGCCAAACACTTGTACTTCTTTCTCGGTAATGCAGTTTGGCATTTCACACTAGCTGATTTTCAGCTGAGTTGGATAAACAGTCTTCTTTGTTTCCTCTGGGATAATCCACACAGGCTACTGTGTTTTGCACCATAGACAATAGTGAGCCTAATTAAAAAAACTTATCTGAAAATCAGCAATTGTGAATCTAGCCTAAGGGGGTTATTCTCTAAAGTCCAAATTTAACTGTCGAACTCTTAAACAGAGGATTTCCATAGCAAATCTGTGACTGCGACAATTCTCCCATTGTAAATTTGCGTCTGCGCCAATTTCAAAGTTGCCTCTGTGACAATATTTCCATAGTAAAATTGTGACTGTGACAATATTCTAATTATAAAGATGCCACTGTGACAGTAGCAGGCTATTGCAACTGTAGCACTCTATTGCGACTGTAGCACTCTATTGCGACTGTAGCACTCTATTGCGACTGTAGCACTTTATTGCGACTGTAGTACTCTATTGCGACTGTAGCACTCTATTGCGACTGTAGCACTCTATTGCGACTGTAGCACTCTAATGCGACTGTTACCTATTTCGATTGTTACCTCAGAACATCTGACTGGTTGGTCATCTCCATTTTGCCTTTTTTTGCCACTTGTCCTCTATTTCACTCAGGTGACTAGAGGCTAAAAAACGCACCTACCCCTCTAAAAGTCCACTGTATAGCACTGGGCCTCAGCTAAGGATCTCTGCATATTCTGTATAAGCATTAAACTGTGACAAACTGAATGTACTTCATTGTAAAAGGCGGTTATAGGCAGTAGCCTAATAAATGATGGCTTGTGTATCATTGGGTTTTAACCTCGTATGGCTATACTTTGACAAAACACTCACTGTAAACTTAGCATTATCAATTCTTGGTTGTGGTAATAGTGATAACAGTGTATGGACCACCATGGTGTTTATGGGATTTATTGCTTCACAAATTAGCGACTGACTACTTAGTAGTGGACATCTAGCTACCGGAAAATCTATGGCCTTACTCAAGGCAGAGTGGCTATTTTTTTCAGTTATTTCTGTGAAGTTTTGATTGGTGAAGAGAAAGTAGAATCCTGGGCCTCCCATCTACCAATCAGTCACCTCTTCTTGGCCTGGCAGAGGGTGACTGATTCCAAACAGGACACTTTGCCACCTGCAGAGTCTTAGCTATTCAAGTTTCTCATTAAATCCTCTCTAGACTCTGCTGTGTTCAAACAAACTTTACATTCCTCACCACAACTAATTAAAAGAAAACAATGGGCTCACATGATGAAAATATTGCACCCCAACACACTTTGCCCCCTGCTTTACTGAATTTAACCTTTTTAACTACAAAAAGAACACGCCATTAAAGTGCACAGATGGAATGCTGGGGGGGATGGGTACAAACCTAGAGTCATTAAGGAGAATACAGTGAAGTTTATATTAAGTAACCTAGAGTTCTTTGCGTTAAGAACATGTTACATCTGTATATATATATATATAAAAAAAAAAATAAAAAAAAATTAGTTTTAGTGTGTTGGGAATAAAATGAGCAAAATACAGAAAAAAGATAAATACAGCAAAATAGGCTTCAATTTTGTATTAACTTTGTTTATACAGGGATAAGGCAAATTTGAACTTAAGAATGAATAAAGGATGTAAGGCAGCGGTTCTCAACCTTTTATACTCTGCGACGTACGGGCATCACGTGGTGACGTTCTGGCGAAACGTCATCACGTACGCGTGTCACGTGGTGACGTTCCGTACGAACGTCACCCCGCAGGAACCCTTATAAGAAGGGTCCTGCGGGCGCTTCCGGGTGCTGCAGCGGTTCTAGACTTCCGTGGGATGACTGTGCGACCCCCGCCAGGGTCGCGACCCACAGGTTGAGAACCGCTGATGTAAGGCAAAGGCATGGATGACCCATCCCACAAGATCCTACAATCTAAACGATATTGACATAGAATACAATAGGTGTCACACTAACCAGGAGCATATTTGTAAATGTGCAAAATGACGAGTCTAGAAAAAAACACTCCACATTTTGTCCTATTTTGACAATATCCCCATATTAAAGTCGCAATTGCGACAGTAGCCATCTATTGGGTAGTGTGCGATCATTTCTAGGTGGCAAATTCACACCTTTACGCGACAATTCTGACTTTAGTCAATAGCCCCCCAGATTTGGAGACATTTTCTGAATCAATTTGATGACTGATACCTTTGGAGCATTAGTTATAGTATCTCAATTCCTCTGCATTGCATCAGATGCAGAATAAAATGTTTCTATGATGTCATACTATAATATATACACATGCCATAAAAATAAATCCTATCACCTGTTCAATAAAGACAAAAATCAAAATGATCACTGTATTTTAACTGTAACAATAGCTCGTAGTCTGGGGGAAATGGGAAGCTAATAAAACCCACTGATAATTAGAACACATTCAACAAAATCCATTCATTATATTCAGTGTGTCTTTATCTAAGTGATCCTCATAAAAATCTGGGAATCTAAAGTGATTTTCTCTTGTTATTATGTGAGTTGTATCAGCTGACAACAAAAAAGGTAAATTAGGGGATTATTAATTCCACCTTTATCCCTTTTACACTCCCTAGTCTTATTCGCTAGCAAATTTTTCTTCTGTATTATGTGCTAAATCAGAGCACAAAAAACGGTTTAAGGCTAAATCAGACACATTAAATTACCATTTCTTTTGGTTGGACCATAGACCCTGTTTGATTGCACTGTAACCCTTTGCTGTTATTTTTACTAATGGACCAAGCTTTCAGTTCTCTTGAAATTGTAATGAGTTACAAACAAAGACAGTAATCATTGTTGGGTGTGGTAAGCATCTCTAGAAGATAGGGGAAGGGCATGACAATTTGTTCTGCGCACACACTAATATACAGAGAGGGACAAAAATCATAGTGGTCCCCATACCAGCAGCCAAATAAAATGTCTCTGATTCATAATTATAATGCATAATATGAATTCACATGGTCCTATTTTTCGGATTGGCATTGATTTTTATGTATATATTTTATCTTTAGTTATTAATGTTTAATATCTGTATTTATTGATCTATTTAGTTGTATTTATTGACCTATGTCTCAACACATTGTGCAGTTCTTATTACCCTTCTATCTGTGTTTGTAAGTCTTCCTCCCATTTAGATTGTAAGCTCTACGGGGCAGGGGCCTCCAACCTCTTGTGTCAACCACAACCTGGCACTTAGGGGGTAATTCAGAAATGTCTGAACCTACCTGGCGATCCTTCAATTCACCTTGTAGAGACTGGTAGGCGCTCCCTTCTCTCCTGCACATGGAGATCAGCGAACGCTTTAAAGGTATTCCAGTCTTACGAGGCGACTCGAGTGGTCGCGAGGTTTGGCGAAGTACCTTTAAAGCGTTCAATGATCACCTCTGTGAGGTGAATTGAAGGATCGCCAGGTAAGTTCGGACTTTTCTGAATTACCCCCAAGTCTTGTGATATTATATTTGTATTGTATAATGCACTTTTCCCATGTCTGTATTAAATTTGTATTGCTGCATTGTACAGTGCTGCATAAATTTGTGGCACTTTATAAATAAAATAATACATACAGTATATACATAAATATTAATACTAAATGCATGTTGAACTCTTGCTATTGAAGAAGTTAAACTCTTTTGTGCTCATGAATGCTAAATGAGAAGAAATCAAATTGTGAAAAATAATATTGGCAAATATATGGGGGTTATTCACTAAAGTCCAAATTGTCGCGAATATTAGTGAATTCGCCAGATAAAGACAGTCGCAATAGGCTGCTACTGTCACAGTCGCGTCTTTATAATGAGAATATTGTCAAAGTCGTAACTTTATTATGGGAAAATTGTCGCAATCTTAACTTAAAAAAATTGTCAAGACTTTACAATGGGGAAATTGTAGCGGATTTGCTATGGGAATCTGTTGTTTGTGAATTTGACAGTTGAATTCGCTCCTAATTAGTGAATAACCCCCATAGTGTCTGAGGATGTAGAGAGTTGCAGTTCACAGTATCTGTAAGGTCTCAAGTTTGATATCCCAGAAGTAAGAGGGAGTAGGAAAGGTCAAATGGCTGCCCTAGCATTTTAGAGGATAAATGTTTCTTTTGGATCAGCAGAGGTCCATTGATTTCATGCTAAAAGTAAACGAAGGGGATCCCATAATGTGATGCATGAGTAACAGCTATTGCTTTGGTTTAGAATAATTTTGCCATTGAGGGCACATTTACTTTGCAGTGCAAGGCTGATATTTATTTTACTGTAGCTAAGAAATAATATGACTGCTCCATCTCATGTACAGAATTAAAGAAATAATGAAAAAATGAAATTTGCCAGTTATCCTATTCTAACTATCAAGGTCTATATTAACAGAAGGGATAGAAGACATTCAACCATTACTGGCTAATAATTTCCCTGTGATGTTAACGGGACATACTGGTAAATACAGATTTTATCAACAAATGTAAAAACATAAATTGGGGCATATTTACTAAAGTCAAAAAAACCTATTCATACTTTTTGCCGTTTTCGCCCTTTTCTTTATTCTACTACATTTATGTTTTCTCCTCATTTATAAGAATTGAAAAAAAAAAATGTATTGATATCGGTAAATATTGATTTGCTAACACCACATTAATGTCAATGGGGCCCTTTAATATCGATATCGATATTACCAGTTATTTGGCACTTTAACTCTTG
>WMED01017349.1:0-13031 GCA_019650415.1 Pipa parva | reverse complement strand
ATGGTCAAAAATACCTTCATCCAGGATCCAGGAACTGATTAAAAGCTACAGGAAGCGACTCGAGGCTGTTATTTTTGCAAAAGGAGGATCCACTAAATATTAATGTCACTCTTCTGTTGAGGTGCCCATACTTTTGCACCTGTCAAATTTTGGTTTAATGCATATTGCACATTTTCTGTTAGTACAATAAACCTCATTTCAATGCTGAAATATTACTGTGTCCATCAGTTATTAGTTATATCAAACTGAAATGGCTGTTGCAAACACCCAAATATTTAAAACTAAAAATGATTAAGAATAATAGGGGTGCCCAACCTTTTGCATATGACTGTATATAGGAATGGATAACGTTTTTTAGACAAATGCATAACTGTCTCTCTAACACCTCAGTCAGATCAGTCTTTTGTTTAGGTTACATCTTATATTAGGTCTTGAAAGTATTTTAAGTTGCGTACATAAGTTACACTTAAACATTGATGCAATCTGTGCAAAAATATATGAAGTATGGCATAAGGTTACTTTGCATTTCATTTTTACATTAACGCCATTTGATTTATTTATCCACATGTCTATACAAAATGGGACTTTTTTTTTTTATAATAAGCTTACATTAACGAATTCACAAATGACATCAGAGCTGATGACATACTGTAATCATCTTTTGTATTTGTTACCGTTTCTATAGTACCTGTGCTTGTTTTTCTGGTATAAATACTTCAAGTTTTGAAATGAAAATAATAATGCAATTAACTAAACAAATTCATTCTAGCCATGTAAACATGCCATGACCCCATCCATGTAAACATGCCATGACCCCATCCATGTAAACATGCCATGACAACAACAGAATAGAAATGGTTTGCTTTTACTGTTATTTAATGCCAATATTTTAGTAAGAAATAAGACCGCCAGACTATGCATTAAGGGATTGACCGTGAGGGGTATGTTAACAAATTATATTTGGTACAATGCAGTTTGTTTCGTAGTTAGGTTTCCCATAAAATAATCATGAAAGAAATGCTGTAATCTTGGGTATATATACCTTCACTTGGAGGTCCTCAGAGCTCTCTGTGTCCATGTAAAGAGAGAGAAGCTTTGGCAATACATTGGAAACAGCAACAGCACGTGCATGCTCCGAAGTGTGTCTCCCAATCTGGCCAAGGGACCAAGCAGCAGCTGCTTTTATGTGATCTTCTGCTTCCTCTGACAGGCAGATGGCTAATTGTGGAACCCCCTGCAATGATGAACACAATTGTGCTGACTAAAAAGCAATGCTTAGCTGGTCCTCTCGCAAATAACTCAAATTATACAAAGATCAATCTATTTTTTTTTGTAGTGAATTATACAGCAAGTCACATTTCGTGAAAGTGTTGGTTTCAGACATGCAGTAATTATTAAATGTTCTGGGAATTTTTTATTCTGTAATTATTATCACAAAATAGTGCAAGGAGAGAACAAGAATACTTCTTAATAGTTTACTTCTATATATCTCAGAGAAAATACACAATAAGCAGCTTCTTAATGTTTTCTACAAATGTATTTAACAATATCAGGAAAAAGGACAACACTGAATTCATTCTAAGATAAAATAAAATGTTGTCCAGCGATACTGACATGAAATGGAAGATGCAAATAACACTACAGGGTGAAATTTATTAAACTCAGAAAAGCCCGATTTCGCTTTTCCAAGTTTATCCGGAGAACATTTCGGCTGTCCATGCAATAGAAATTACTCGATATTTTCGATCGATATTTACCAAAACTTTTCTATTGAGTTTTTCGAATGAATTATTCGATGGAAAGGTAGCCATATCTTACATTAGTAGTATGGCTACGTTTTTATCGAAAAATTGAGATCTAAAAATTCAATCGAAAAGTTTTGGTCGGTAAATATCGGGCTTTTCCGAGTTTAATAAATTTCACCCATATACAGTGTGCTGCTTTTAACTGATTGATATCTATTGATAATGTCTATTTTAAACATTTTAAATTGACCCATTATAAATCAGCGGAATCATTAAGTACAGAGAAACAGAAATGAAAATATAAGGAGAAACAAATCGAAAAAGTTGAAATGGTCTTTATATAAATCCTCCAAAAATGTTTAATTTTTTTTTGTCTTGTTGAATTGAAATGCTCTGAGCAGGCACCCATTTGTGTTTCAGAGCAGCAAGGTATAGATTTCAATACTGCAATTACTTTACAATTTAATCATATAGGTTACTGACTTTTTAAAGGTTGCGTTTATAAAAGGAAACGGACGACTGTACAGTTTAATGGTATCAACAGAATCAATATATAACCAAGGAAGAAATGACTTTACGCTCTTTTTTTTTTTCTTCTAATTTTACGGATAACAAAAATATACTGCAAAATAGTTGTACTTAACCAAAGCAAACTAACTAAAAGCGCATCAAAGCAGTTATCTGATGTCACGTTAAATTAAAGTCTTATTTAAATCAATCTTCTAATAATAATTAAAAAAAAGGAATAAAATATATTTCCGCCAATGTCAGTTTTGAATCTTATTTTAAATTAGATTCATGATAAAAATGGTGGTAATAAAAAAACAAAAATCCAAAAATAATGATTATAAAATATGCAGAGGGTATTTAAAATATTTGTGGTTTAACAATACCATTTTACATACTGGAAATTTGCACTATTTAGTCTATTGCAATCAGAGGGGTGCATGTTTTTCTACTGTACTCACTGATTTTATGATGTTATGCTGTTTATCTTGGTTTATTGCGTTGTTTGCTCAAGTTGCATAGAAATAAAGGAAACGTTGTTATTGGTTTTTATTTGGGAAAATGTCACTCTAAAGTGTTAACGATCCCCCTTGGAGCTCTTAATATGAATGCCTATTTTGGATTAAGGCAACAGTCATTCATCAGTGAATGCAGTATGCTGCAACACCACATTTATTACCTTAAATAAAGAATTTGTTGCAGCCCGGTTCATCTCTTTTCTAGGACTGAAAAAACAGCCAGGCAAAGAGAGACTTTGTTCTGTTTTACATCAGAATAAATAACTGTAAGATGGCTGCCTACGGCCTTTACCGACAACCCTTAAGAAACGGATCCCCCCTGCCCCTCTCTAAAACAAACTCTTCAGAGACCTGAACAAAAAAAACAAAAAAAATTAGCTGCTCCTGTTTTTCTAATATTTCTTTTTGTATTTTCCTTAAATCAAACCTTGTTAATCATGTTTGATTCAAAAAAGCAACAAGGGCAAAATGTATTATATTACCAGACAAATCCGTTCCAAAAAGAAGTCATATGAGGTGTGAAAGTGCGTGGAACTAAAAGCAGGAAGTGATTCTGAAAGTAGGGCAAATGGAAATAAGGCCTTGTTCATAAGTTTGGTTGGAGCGGCTTAGTCAGACTGATACAGCAAATGTGCTGAATCAATTTGCAGTGGAAATGAACAGGTGTTTTCTTGCCTAAAACTACTCTGAACAGCAGATCTTACACTTAATCAGGATGATCACTGAACCACTAGGGTGTTACAACCAGACTGCCATACAGTATATAACAAATAACTAACTTTATAACAAAGACGTGAACTTATGCACAGTCATATTCAAATTAAAGCCAATTTATCATAGCTGTTTCCTCTAAGAATATGTAGGAAAAGAAACAGGAAGGGCTCTTTTATACTAGAATTGCTTTATTCTCTTATCCGGACAGTAGCGCTGCACCGATTACCATAAATGATAAAGGATGATGGAAAATGTATTAGTATTTTAGGGGGTTATTCACTAAAGTCCGAATTGGTGCGTATAGCTGTGAATTCGACAGCTAAAGACAGTCACAATAGACTGCTACTGTCGCAACTTTATAATGAAAATATTGTCGCAGTCATGACTTTACAATGGGGAAATTGTCGCGGTCCCGGATTTGCTATGGGAATCCGCTGTTTGAGAATTCGAGAAGTCGAATTCGCACCTTAGTGAATAACCACTTTTAGTGTTCAGAGATACATGGACTCAATAGCAACAGAACCTCTAATGATCATAGTGCATCAGTTCTTGGAACATGGGAAGGCCATTTTTATGGCTTAGGGTTTTGTTTTGTTTTTTGTTATTTTAAGTTGATTTAGCAACTGGAGATAAATAATGGATTGAATATTTATTGGTCAATTCATTTATAAAAGCACTCAGCAGATTGAATTGGAGGTTTAGTTGTCCTGGTTCCTCAAACAAAGACCTCAAACTGCATCATATGTGCTCCGATAGGAAAGGTTCTTCTGAGTTTGTTAAACCTACTTTTTACTAAAAGGAGCACTATGCCAGTAAAATAGTAATGTGAACAAATCATTTTAACTTTTCCATCATACATCTTAAACATGAAAAGGGCAAACCAAAAAGCCTTTCTTTCTCTTTATCAAATTCAAAAAGACACTTAAACAAACAGAGAATTTGTGGGCCTTTCGATGCATTCATCCATATACTAGTTAGAGATATTAAAAATATTTAGCAGTAAATGAACTGTTCTGTGTTTAATATAGGTTTCTTTATGCAGTAAAACTAAAAGTAATTACTTGAACATAGCTGGGTTTTTTTTTGTGCATCTGCCAATTTACCTAAACTGCTAAAATACGGGACTTTTTTGTGACATAGTCAAACTCGGGCGATAAAATGAATCTCTTTTACACCAATACTAAAATACAAGTAAACACAGCTCACCTTTGAGATGATGACAGCCATTGCAAGGTTCTCTGAATGAGCAGCAATATAGCCAAGCATCATAATACCAGGCAGCCTAACATTACCCGTGCAGTTTCCAACGCAGTCAATGACAGCAGCCACCCCTCCTGCATTCACTATTAACTGAGACAGCTGGAAAGAAGAAAAAAAAAGTCAGTGATTTTGAGAAGAAGAAAAATACTTCTTATTCACTTTATGAATCTTTATTCATACAAAAAATGAATTTAAGGAAGGAAAATGAGAATATGAGCATAGCATATACTGCACTCCTTTGTGTCTGTTTATACTTGCAAATCCACAAAGCACAATGTTTCAGCCTATCTGACTTTCTCTGATGCATCACTTAACAAAAGTCTGTAGTAGAATATGTTCACATTAGTTGTTTTTAAGCAATTACAATTCAGGACTTTCTGAAATGGTAAGGATTTGTTTAAGCGAGATCCCTGGAGTCATGTGACTATACTGTGATCGACACTAAATCAGTATTTATTTAAATAAAAAAAATCAGAAATGTAATTTATTGATTTGATAATTCTGTTATGTTTTCCATGGTATATTCAACAACATTAATTGGATTTAATTAATTGGATCCGTGGTAATCAGATCATGTGCTGTACACAATATTATCTGGCCCCAACAAATTCATATATTTAGAGACTGAAGTGTGAGTATAAAATGTGACTTGCCCAAGGTCACAAGGAGATGCTAGAAATTAATTCTAGGCTTCCCTCTGTCAGATTTCACCAGATTAGCCTCAAAAGGTACAACAGATAAGGGAACCCAAACAAAGAGAAATACAATTAGCATCATATTAAAACAATTATATGAAAATATGAGGGCATGGTAGGATACATTAGAGGACATTTTCTGTATTTTCCTTTAAGCAGCTGGTAATCAAATATCGACAATACAGAAAAATGTCCTCTAATGTATCCTGCTTTCACCTGGATTCAGTTGAATCCATTCCTGATTTGAAAAGGATTTTCTTTATAAGGCGAATTTTCATAGGCGTTTTTTCCTGCCTTTTTTGCTATTACAAAATGTTCTGTGTTTGAAACCCCAGAACATTTTTACACTGTTTGTGATCGCAATTGTTAAATTCCTATTGAAACTAATGTAGTCACATAAAATACGCTGCGTTCCGTGTGGCCAAAGAAATAGAGCAGGTAGTGTTCTAGCGTAATATGCTGCACACGATATGCTAGTGTGAACACTTTTCTTCCATTAGCATTGTTCTCTATGGATTTTCTCTGGCATTTTTTCTCAGTGTATTTTCGCCTGAGAATTTTTTTAAAAAAATGCTGCGCATAGTGTGAACTTAGCCTGAGAATTCTAGTTTAAACCTGTTAGTTTTCTCGCTAAACCTGCATACTTCTTGTGATACAACACAACTATGGTTAAATATTTGAATGACCAAATAATTTATATTTTTATACTTATCACATTGCATAAAGCTAAGATATATCAATGTGTTCTCCTTCACCTGCTTCATGCAAAACTTTGAAAATATTAACATTTTTATTAATAGGTTGCTTTGCCTCTATGTAGTCAGACTGTGGGGGTTATTCACTTAAGTTGCGTATAGGTGTGAATTCGCCAGATAAAGACAGTCACAATAGGTTGCTACTGTCGCAGTCGCTTTTTATAATGAAAATATTGTTGCAGTCACGACTTTATTATGGGAAAATTGTTGCAATCTTAGCATAAAGAAATTGTTGTGAATTTACAATGGGGAAATTGCCATGGATTTGTTATGGGAATCCGCTGTTAGCGAATTCGACAGTCGAATTCGCACCTTAGTGAATAACCCCCTGTGTTTATTGTAGTGAAACAAAAGTTTCCCTCTCTTAAAGACAGGATTAAAGAGAAAACCAGAGTGCTCAACCTTTCTCTATTTATCTAAAGAAAGCTTTGGTTCTGCACCCGTCAAGTTATGTATTTTTTTTCATTCACATGATGGTGCTTGATATAAAAGCAATATTGCTGAGGCTTACCCATGATACTGAAATTTATAAAAGAAAAGGAGAATATGTTACTGGTTTATAATACTTAAATCTAACATCCTTAAAACCATATGCTGTAGCTTTTGATTCAAGAAAAAAAATTCACCGTTTGAATAAGGTTTTTTTTATTATCAGCTGTTAAGAACAGCAAAGAATAATGTGATTACACTAACATTCCACTAAACATCTGACGAGCTTAGCAGACGCCTTTGACTTGGAATATTCAGCAGCAATAATGTAATTTATGTTGGGTAGAACTGGAAATCAGTTTTGATTTAACTATATGTTTTTAACAGGAAAAGAAATAATGGATTCTTTATTATAACTAACCGTGTTTAATAAAATTTTCTTTTTATTTTCAGAAATAACAGTCACTGAATTACAAAAAAAGTAAAGAAATGTTGGTTTATTATTTGATATGATGGTAGTTTGGGCAAAAAAAAAAAATTACAATTTGTAACTCATGTATTGTTCTGTTTCACTTACAAGTAATAACAAGGAAGGGAATATTTGTCAATGGAGAAATCTGCTGCAGAATTTACAAATCAATTTGAATTTACTGGCTAGGCACAATATTTACTGGCTAGGCACTATATTTACTGGCTAGGCACTATATTTACTGGCTAGGCACTATACAGTATATGCAAAAGTTAAGTGGAAATGAACACGGTTTAGTATCATCTGCGAAAAACTGTAATTTTACTATGCAATCCCTCAGCTAGGTCATTTATAAATATTTTACAGAGACCCGTGACCTCAGGAGCCCTATAATTTTATAACTACATGTATTTATATCTGCTACTCTTGTGAGTATAATTTTATACTTAATATAGTGTTTTATATTGGAACTTATTACACTATTGGAGGATTTCTTTTTTATGACTACCCCTGTGAGGAAGATTACTATTTGAAGATATCCTTGTCAAATAGGTGAAAATATCGATATCGCTAAAAATAGCCACTTTTCAAATTCGATTTCAAAAGGATAAACAATTCGACTTTAGTAAATATGTCCTTTAGTCAAATAGTAGTCAAGATCTTTATAAAAATATCCCATTTAGTGTTTCAAATTTGGGCGAAATTTACAAAAGTTGAAAATGGTTGAAAAATGGACAAAAAGGTCAAAAGTTATGTTTTCGACCTTTTTGCCCCTTTTTTTCCTTTTGCCCGCAAAAAACGGGTGAAAAAGTAAAAAAAAATTGTTTTCGAATTTTGTAAATTTCACCCTAAATCTCTAAGCTGATTGAATTGAGATTTTCTGAAGCTAAAAATTTTAGTGACCTGATGAGAGTAAATCTATGATATTATGGACACTATTAACTAGGTGAACCCCCACCTGCACCTTTGTTATTCTGTCAGGTCTATTAGATAATATCAGGTCTAATAGCTCCCCTTTCATCCCTCTTGTTGGTTCCTGCACCAGTTGAGAAAGATAATTTCTTGATGAAAATAATGTTAATCTTCAGTGTATTTAGAAACATCATTATCTTCTTCCCACTCACCAAGGAGTGTTAGTGGAGCTGCTGGTGAGACACCAGATCAAGTAATAGAGGGAGTGACAGGGTGAAGAAATGAATGTAGAGCACCTGACATCCTGAGACAGAGGCAATGAAAAGCACTATATTATACATATCTGAGCACTCCATAGACTTCAAATTTCATATCAATCCAGTTTTAAATGACATGAATAAAATGACATAAAATTTTTATTCTGTGAAGTCCCTGGAGTCATCATTGATTCACTGATTTTTGTTTATGAAGATCATCATCTGTTTTGATTGTACCCAGGCACTAAGTACTTTTTCTTCTATTCAATTAGTTCTGCAGGTTCTGACTGTTTTAGTGTGTGTGTGTGTGTGTGTATATATATATATAAAACTTGTTAATGAATAAGACAATTGAGCCTGTTTTTGTCATTGATTTGCCTGAAATATGTTAGTTAATGCATGACTTTTAGCTACACGTGCATTGTAATTGTCTACTATTGAGCTACATTCCAACAAAATATATGTATAAGTATAAACTCAAATGAATAATACTGTAGAGTCAAGGAGTCTGACAACAGCTTAACAACAACCCTTGGGGGCATCAGGTCATTTTACCACAGCCCACAGAAGTCATGCTATGTCACATTACTGCAGTTATCAAGAAAACAAAAGGTTTTGAAGCTCTCACACACCGATTCATTTCATGATTCATGCCCTCAATGATTAAAGGATCATTTAATTTGTATTTTTTCAACTTTGATCGCTTGAAATAATCCCTATTAAGTGAATCCATGTGAATCTTTAAAACTATATTTAACAGTTTATTAAAACATTACCTCTGGTGTGTGCCGCGCAATTTCACGGATAAGAGTAGATGAATTTTTCTTGACATATTCATCAGGATCCTTTAGGCACGTCAAGACAACAGGAAAGATTTCAGCTTCGACCACCATTTCCGCCAAATCAACAGAATGCTTTGAAATTTGACTTAGAGCAGACAACACCTGGCGCTATTAAAATAAACAGAGGGATTAATTTTGTAAGGCTGAAGAGACAAAATTGATGTGCACAAAGTATAAGCTAGTGATCGTGTTTCAATGCACTAACGCATCAAAAAGATCTTATTATAATGAAGATAACATTCTATCTACCCTGCAGAACATCCATAGCAATAATTAAAGGGGATTTCCACCTTAAGGCTAGGTTCACACTAGTGTATTATGCGCAGCGCATAATATGCTAGTGTGAAAAAAAGAAAGAAAAAAAAAACGCTCTGGCATATTTTTCTATTGTATTTAGCAGCGACAGTGTCCCTCGGCATTCACAGCTCTTCCTATGTGGTCGTATT
Organism: Pipa parva; assembly: GCA_019650415.1. Taxonomy (NCBI): domain Eukaryota; kingdom Metazoa; phylum Chordata; class Amphibia; order Anura; family Pipidae; genus Pipa; species Pipa parva. Next base: position 3,482 of record WMED01017349.1, on the reverse strand, counting down.
TTGTTTTTTTTATCATACGCCGGCCAAAATGCGACACATTGCGTTCCGGATCCAGCGTATGCACATCATACGCTAGTGTGTCCAGAAGTAAATAAGTACTATCAGCTTTCATTGAGCTGTATTTTTTTCACACTAGCGTATTGTGTGCTGCATATAGAACGTTAGTGTGAACCTAGTCTTAATGTAATTTTTAATCTGTTGCAGTTTTCTAAGATAACCTGCAAATGAAAAATATTGTAATGCTTATCGGGTTTAATGAGTAAGAACCTCATTATCCCTCACAGATTTACCCTTGTTTTTCCCACAATACATTACTTGCGCTAAACTGGCTAAGGGTTCACAAGTCAAGCAAAAATTTTAAACACTACCATGAATAGGAGTTCTCTGTGATATCCAATGTTAAATAAATCATGCAATAATTATGCACAGAATTGTATAAATAAACATGATATATACCAGACAGCTCTTTACTGCATTATAGTTGGTATTGAATTGTATTGTACTGTACTGATTAATTTTTATAGCGCTAATATATTACGCAGCGCTAATTCACTTCAGTCCCTGCCCTGTGGTGCTTACAATCTAATTTCCCTATTCAGTCACACACACACGTAGACAGACACAGATGTTTGTTTTTGAATTGTGGGAAGAAACTCCATGCCGATGAAGATCAGGGTGGAGTTGAACCCAGAACCCAGCACTGCAAGGCAGCAGTGCTAACCAATTAGGCAGTTAGTATTTTGTTACCAGTTCTATCAGGCCTCTTGAGTTTTTGTATTCTGGAAAATTTCATTTATCTCATTTCATTTATGCATGTTTGAAATAACTTTTAAATAACTTTTACTAAAGGAATCAGTATTAGCATACAAAGAAAAATACAACTATTTGGTTTTGAAATACTTTTATTCCTACATTGTACTTGGAATTTAAATTCCCTATTTTTACTGTTTTTTGTTTTAATGGGTTCAGACATCAATTATCCATTAAGTAAACAAACCCCTGCTCTTTGTCTTCTATTCGACTTTAGATAATAGATATTCATGAAGCACACAATAAAGTCCAATGTATAAAAATGGCTGCAATCAGCAATAAGAAGATCAACACAAAACAATTAAAATTCAGGAATTACACTTTCAAGATGGCATTTTGATAAGAACTGGCATGCCAGTCTAAATAGCAATTTTCTTTTTTTTTAGTGTTAGTAGCCCAATCCTACGAACAGTAACAGCAGAATCTTAGGATAACAAAAACCTCATTGAATGCGAGAATGGCAAACAAAACAGCTGGAAGTCTATCAAAGACATTCTTATTCCTTGTACTATTCAGTTTTGTACTGATGTTCTTTTACATTTAACTGGAGAAAATTTATACTCTGCACTGATGTTCTTATAAATGTAACTAGAACATAACCATATTCTGCTCAAATGTTATTATACATTTAACTAGTTCAGTGGTGGCGAATCAGAGCCCTCTCTGTGGGAACGCAAGCCATCATCACCACTGCTCTAACAACTATCCCAGCAAGTGAGCACCCCTTTGGTATACACCGAGGATCTGACTTGACAGTTTTCAGGTAAGATTCGCAGCCTACACTACATGTCTTCCCCAACACAGGTATGATGACATCACTCAAGGGGGAAGGTGCTGATGAGTGATGTCATTAATTAGCACTCGGTGCCAAAAAGATTCGCCACCACTGAACTAGTACATAGTCATATTCTGCTCTGACTCAGATTTTTGAGCCAATTCAGTTTTATTAAATTTAAGTTGTGATGGGAAACCTAGGTTGTACTATCGCAATGTGGTTCACCATGATGAAAAGCCCAGTATTGTACCTTCTCACAGTAAGCCACACCCAAACCTGAGGACTTGCAAAGCAAACACCAGTGGGGTAATTCAGGAAAGTGCAAACTCACCTTGTGATGCTTCGCATTAGCTCGCCGAGACTGGTACGCGCTCCCTGCTCTCCTGCACGCGGAGATCAGCGAACGCTTTAAAGGTACTTCAGCTCAGCGGGGCAACTCAAATGTAAAATGGGATAGCTCTTATTCAAAGTACACCCCTTTCACTTAAATCCTGCCCATTTAGGACGCTAAATACATGCAGTTATCCCCAATGATGCAAATTACATAATTAAGCTCTTCCCCCAGGCCACATTAGGATGGAAACTCTGGGGCACCCTAGAGATTCCCAAGTATGACCACACCAAGGCAATAATCAATGTGGCTGCTCATGGTCACCAATTAAATTAAATTTATCTTCAACAAAAATCTATGTGTGAGAAAGCGCAAAAAGTACACTTCATAGTGCGTTAAACGTAATTAACAAGTATGCTTTAGTGATGAAAGGCCAAAATTCCCAATATAGTTGTGATAAATGCTGAATAAGTAAAACCACAAAATGTGACCACTGCACACAAGATGCTCTCAATCTATGCCATCACCAGATGGCTGTTTATTATAAGCATGTAACACTGATAATATCCAGATCACTTCCTCTGTATTATGCCACTAGGATTTTATAACAATGGACATATCCATTATTCTCAGGAAAAGAAGAAAACAATATAGTGCAATATTGTTTTTAATGTATATCTAAGTAAATAAAACCAACAATTATACTCACAAACATGCGTGAGTCATACACATGTAAAAAGCAGTCCTGTGCTATAAAAGCGTCTGATCCAAGAGAAATCTATTTAAGAACTTGTATCACAACAATGTACTGATTAAAGTCCAATAAGTGTCCTCTCCAACTCAATGCGTTTCACTGTCTGCTTCCTCAGGAGTTGTCAGGGGGTGTGTCCATCAGGTGGTGTGAAGCGGGCTCCCCGGAGAAAGCAGCATTAACAGCTATAGCACTGGACACTAATTAAGCACTGAGAGCGCTGCAGAGAGTTTTTTTAAATTAAATTAAATTTATGTGCATTTTCTCAGGGTGTATGGTTTTGTCATAGTTTTAGCACTTGTGGTTTGAAATTGAGCCTGTGAGCCCTATAACACTCAAGTGTAAGGCTCCACCTGCCAAATTTTGTTGCATTTATGACCAGATGAGGTTAACACCACATGATAGCATTAAATTAAGAATAATTTTGAGCCACTAAAGTCACTGGGTGCAACTGCAATCTATATTGTCGTGGTGAAAACACAAAAATTTGATACTAGGCTTTTGTTACAGTAATCCACAGTAAGATAATATGCACCCCAGTTGGTTTCACTGTCTTTGTGCTTTGATATGTTTGATTGGCAGGTGTAGCCTTCATCTTAGCTGTCTACCGAACATAATGTATACCGCTTTCATAAGTTCATAAGGGATGAAACAAAACATTTCTCCATGCAAACAAAATCATTTTTAATAATTTTGCAAATATAAGCAAAGCTTTTCAATGCTAGTATAATTTAAAAACAACTAAAATAAACAATTAAAAATACAGTCATGGCCAAAAGTTTTGAGAATGACACAAATGTTAATTTTTACAAAGT
>WMED01017348.1:1110-12111 GCA_019650415.1 Pipa parva | reverse complement strand
GGGGGAGGGGGGCGCCTAGGGCGCCTATAGGGCCAGAGCCAGCTCTGCCTATGGCACTAGGCCACGCCCCCATTTTAATATCTTCCCGCGGGCCGTGACTTCTGGAGGGCCAGATTTGGATTGAGGGCTGTAGTTTGTCCACCCCTAGCTTATATAAAGCAAAGGTTAATCACCTCACCCCAAAAATCCCGCTATTGTTTTGGAGGATAATTTTATGGATTGTTTGTAAGGCCAGTTCATATGGGTGAATTTTGTGCCATGTTTTTTCAAGGTCAAAAGCAGCAAAATATGTGGTCACGAAAACACATTGACGGGTTATTCACTAAGGTGTGAAGTCGACTGTCGAATTCGCAAACAGCGGATTCCCATAGTAAACCTGCTACAATTTCCCCATTGTAAAGTTGCGACAATTTTTAAAAGTTAAGATTGCGACAATTTACCCATAATAAAGTTGCGACTGTGACAATATTCTCATTATAAACATGCGACTGTGACAGTAGCAGCCTATTGCGACTGTCTTTATCTGGCAAATTCGCACCTATACGCAACAATTTAGACTTTAGTGAATAACCTCCTGAAAGTAATGCCTATCTGCTGTGAAATGACACACTAGTGTATCTTAGAGAGGTAAATGCACTAGGACACTTCTTGCTACGTTTTTTCAAACACGAAAAAATGCGACTGGATTAGTAGCAATGGGAATTTAACAATAGCGGTGACATGTAAGTGAAAAGCATTGAGATAGTAAGGAGACAATGTGAAATTGCGATTCTTTTTTTAAACGCATAGGAAAATTTACCAGTCTGATTGCAATGGCATTGCTTTTTGTTTCATATGCCAAAGGAAAATTTGTAAGTGTGAACCCAGCCTAAGGGAATGATAAGGTTATTTTCCAAACAAAACTCCCTCTTTTTTGCCAATATCCTCAGCCCACTGACACTCAGTGGTTCAATGACTCACCTCAGCTTAGGTGGGGGTAACATGTTTCATCTTGTGTGTGTATACATTACTCAACAGTGTTAACTAATAAAATGGACTTATCGTACATTTTTGAACATTGGACAAACACTTTAGGGTATTACGTGCAAAGAATGCTGATAAATACAGAAAACATTATATTTGTATATAAAAAAAATATAACTGAAGAGTTGGCTTAGGTTAAATATTTTTTTTACATATCCCAAGGTTCCAAACTGTATGCTATATATTGTGTGCTGATAGGTCAATTGGCTTCTGGCTTCATTTAATTTATTTAGTGTGCATGTGATGTATTATTTAAAAACTCTATTGTACACTGTATCACTTTTTTTTTACACATTTATACGCATCACCTTTTCATTGCAGACCCTGCACTTTGATGAAATTGAGGATCTCCATGCAACATTTCAAACACTAAATTCTAAAATTAACATGAAAGGGTCAACCAAATATGCCTTGAATATGGCCAATCGATTGTATGGAGAAAAAACCTACAATTTTTTACCCGTAAGTCCACGTAAGCTCTGTAGAATGTGTAATTATCATGTATTCTTGGAAGGAGGAAACATAAATAAATTGAGGATTAGTTTTCAGCTCCGCAAGTATTATTTTGTTAGTTGAGCTGCCGATACACAAGCCATTAATGCAGAAATAGAATGAACAAGCAATGGTTGAACAAAGCCTTTTCATTCCTACAGGCATATTTACAGACAGGCCTGATCAATCACAAAAACAATGAAACTGTCATCAGTGTTGGCTTTAATCGATTTGTCACCCATACACTGAGTGATTCATTAAAAAACCATTGATTGTAGGTTAATAACAAAATTGCTGTATTTATTGACAGCTAAAAAGTGTAAAGAAGTGAGCAGCATGAAGACTAAGGGGGTTATTCACTAAGGTGCAAATTCGACTGTCGAATCCGCAAACAGCGGATTCCCATAGCAAATCTGCTACAATTTCCCCATTGTAATGTTGCAACAATTTTCCCATAACAAAGTCCCGACTACGACAGTATTCTCATTATAAATAGAAGCCTATTGCGACTGTCTTTATCTGGCGAATTCGCACCTATACGCAACAATTCAGACTTTAGTGGATAACCCCCTATATCTCATCTGTAAACTAAGGGGGTAATTCAGGAAACAGCGTAGTTACCTTGCGATGCTTCTCATCAGTTCACCGAGTCGGGTACGCTCTCCCTGGTCTCCTGCAAGCGGAGATCAGTGAACGCTTTAAAGGTACTTCGGCTCAGTGACTCGAGTGGTTGTGAGGTGAGCCGAAGTACCTTTAAAGCGTTCGCTGATCTCCGCTTGCAGGAGACCAGGGAGCACGTACCCGACTCAGCAAACTGATGAGAAGCATCGCAAGGTAACTTCGCTCTTTCCTGAATTACCCGCAAAATCTCATCTCTAACCAGGGATGTGTCATTTAAATTATAGTCTAGAAGTATCTTCAAAAGCGATTTATTACAAATCTCATCATCTGATTAGTGCTGAAAAGCATTGTTAGCATTTGCTAAATAATAATTCTCTGAACAATTACAATCAAAAAAAGGAATTGATGAAAATGTTGATTTGGATATAAATAGCATGTTACACATAAGTTAATTAAAGGTTTGTGAAAGGGCAGGGCTTACTGCTTATGTGGAATGAAAACTATTTTAAAGAGCTATTTACAGACTATCTTTATGAATTCATTTTGTAAAGCAGTAAGACATAGTACTGACCAGTTTTGGAGCATGGCAATAGGATAAAATAAGGACAACCCCACGTTTGAGTGATCCATCAGTCAAATGTCTTTGCATGCCAAAATTGTCATTAAAAATTAGTCATTGGAAGACACTCTTACTTTGAAGCGTATGAATTCTTTCCAAGAACCTCTAAATATAAACCCCATGGAAACTACTCCTCACACAAATACTAGTATGTAAATACAAGACTGTCTTGGCAGAACAAACTATACTTAAAAAGTCTTTCTAAATATTTATAGGAAAATAAACCTTTTGTATATTGTGACATGATTTGCCTTTAACACTCTTGACTGGTTTACTTCCAGAATCACATAAAACATGCTTAATGAGAGAGAATCAACTGTAGTAACCATCCAGCTGTACTACAACTGTTTAATGAGAGGGGGAATCCCTAAGCATGTGAATTATTCTGACTATTTTCAAATATTCACTAAACAATTTAATTGAATTCATCATTATTTAATATTGTAGTTGAATGTCTTTGTCTTTATATAGACATTCATTTAAGCTAAACTGAAAGAGTATATCTTTTTTTATTCAAATCCTATACTGCTATAATAATAAATAGGTAATAATCTTTCTCACCTTATTATTCCCTTTGGAATGGGCTTGGTTTGATCCCTGTTGATGTACTATCCTATTTGTAAAGAAACACCTGCTGTTTAACCTTGCTATCTTGGCTCCTCTCACTAATACATAGGAAAGCCCAGTTCCCTTGAGTTGCACAAAGGTAAGCTGATCCACTCCACAGGCACTTTAACATCAGCTGTTCTGAATGAATGACAGAGGTTATCAGTCAGCTCTGGTTCCATGTGAGATATACAGGATACACACTCAGAATGTTCTGGGGATGCTGCCAACATATACAAAGTATTTGGCTTTGGTATTTTGTTTGGACAAGTACCATGTTACAGTTTTTCTAAAGAAGTGTAGATGTTTATTTTCCATATAATACTTCCTAACTGATTAGTTTTCATAAAGTTTACTTACTACTTGCACTTTTATACTGTGAATTAATCTATTAATTAAAAATGTACTTAAATAACATTTTATATTTTTGAGGACCACATTTTTTTTTGTGAATGGAGTAGGTTCCAGAACTATTACAATATTAGGATTTATATCGACAAAATACAGTATTTCTAACAGTTTCCCTTGTTAGGTCCCTGATATCTGATAACCATCACATCCTACTCAAGCAGTTCTGGGAAAGGGCATGACCTTCCCCAGTTGATCTTATAACATGATATAGGAGATCACTGTGTTTAATCTTTCTTTTTTCAAAATAACAGTCTAATCTCCAACAGTTATTTGCCCATTTAGCTGTAAATATATATATTTCCAGCGCATTTGAAGTTAAAGTCACTTTCTTACAGAAGCCCCTCCTCTTTCACCAACTACCTCTTCATATTGTTGGAGTTTAATGCCACTGACTTGGTTTCCAGGATTAAACCAAGTAATAGTCTGAGATTACAAACTAGCAAGATTCTGATTTGTTATTCAGAATTCCTACCTACTCTGCAACAGTTTCATTTGGAATCTCAAGTCTATCACTTTATTAAAAGATGTTAGAATTCTGTGCAATTTCTATAAGAGTTACTGCCCATCTGCTTCTTTATGTTTCTTTTTTTCAAAGAATTATTAAGTCAGATGGTGAAGTGCCCAACGTATGCCCATTCCAAACTGATCAGCAAATGACAACAAAAGAAACAATGCCTTCTGTAACAGTATGATTTTTAAACTCAAAACCAGACAGAATAATTAGTTAAATATAAAAAGAGTGACAATAATTAATCCAAAAAGATGCAACTGCTGGTAACTATTCATTTTTACCTCCTTACAATACAATATTACATTTTTACAGGATTTCCTGTCAACTCTCAATAAACAATACAACGCAGACTTGGGCACTGTTAACTTTTTAGCTGCTTCTGAAGATGCACGCAAAGAAATCAACACATGGGTTTCTGAACAAACTAAAGGTAACATTTAAGGGCCAAGATATCTTGTCTAAAAATGTTTTGGTTCGTTATCACAGATTTATTATTTGAAACACAAACAAAGTACTTAGGTGTGACAGAGGGTACAGCCCAAGCTGGTCATACAATAGCTATTTTCACATACAATATCAATAGAATTTATTAATGGAGCAAATGTTTTCTAAGGTCAAGCAACTCATAGAAATCATTCTACAGTAGCATTCATTGATAAAGAGGAACTTGAATAATGAAAGTCAACCCCTGACTGCTTGCTCTTATAGTAAATGATTAACCATACTGATGAATTACCATAAAATTCAGCTACTGTAAATAATGCAAATTTATGGAGACTAAAGGGGGTTATTCACTAAGGTGTGAATTTGACTGTCGAATTCTCAAACAGCAGATTCCCATAGCAAATCTTTTCCATAGTAAAGTCGCAACTTTGACAATATTCTCATTATAAAGACGCAACTGCGACAGTAGCAGTCTATTGCGACTGTCTTTAGCTGCCGAATTCACACCTCTACGCAACAATTCGGACTTTAGTGAGTAACCCCCTGTTAAATATATAATTTAACATTGTCAATCAAGAATATTTTACACCCCCTAAATGCATTGGTCAGTATAGGTATTTGCATAGTACCAAAACAGTTGGAGTAAAAAACTCATTGCAAATGGTACAGTGCTTCTTAAAATTCTTATATGAAGGAACTATTTACAGTTGGGGTAAGTGTGTTACTAATTTGCAGCATTAGACTGGCATTACCAGGACACTGGAATTTGACCCTGCCTAATTTGTACATCAAAATATAACTAATATGTCAAAATAGCTGGGCTGTGTAATCTGTACCCCCTCTGATTCTACAGGATCAAAGGCATGTTGTGTTCTGGCATAATAATATTGTTATACATATTGTTACCATAATGTCTTATTATTTATTTCATCAACCGACCGAGTATAACGCTGTCATATTTTCTATCAATTAATTTTTTTCACAGGCAAAATTCCTGAAGTGCTATCAGCGGGGTCAGTAAACAGCAATACCAAACTAGTGCTACTAAATGCCATATATTTTAAGGGTGACTGGGCTAATAAATTCAGTACTGAACAAACCACAGAAATGGCATTCCAGATAAATAAGGTAAATCAGTTATCACTGTTACCGAGTGACATTCATTCATGGGGGTCTCTTCTTAATTAATTTGTTGCATTTTCAATTTTACCCAGAATCAAAAAAAACTAGTAAAAATGATGTATCAAAAGAAAAAGCTTCCCTTCTCCTATATCCCAGAAATCAATTGTCGTATCTTGGAGCTCCCATATGTAGAAGAACAACTGAGTATGATCATCATTCTGCCTGATAATATTTCAGATAACACTACCGGTCTACAGCAGGTACGTAAAATATCTAGTAATATATTTTACAGCATTGTTATAGTGAATCTCTTAATTTACACTTTACTGTAAATGAATGTGCGTATACAGCTTTCAGATAGGTGGGTTTCACATAAGAAGAAAATAACAATGAAAAAAAAAATGCTTTCCTGAAATGTAGCTTTTGGTACAACAAACCATGAAAGCAAACGTTTCCACGAATACTGAGTGAACCAATCAAAAGTGTACATTCAAAGCAATCAGATTAAAAGTGGCTTAACTTCCAGTTTTTGCACAGTGATCCAGCAATTTATTTCAAAATATCACTAAGTTTTTTTTCATATCATTTATACCACTTTAAACATTGTGGAGCATATTATCAAAACCATTGCAATCACAATGTAGCGTTACCTCCATGTTTCCATGGTAGATAAAATGTATTAACATTGTGAAATTTATTTCCTTTTCTGTTTCTCTTACCATAATTGACAGTAAAGAAAACAGAAGCAGCTAGTAATAACATTAACTGTCTCATAGTTAAAACAGCAATAATAATTTACAGTTTTTGTCTTTATAAATATGCACTCTAATGTAGAGAATGGTTTTCGATTGTATCTGTCCCTTGGTAACATTTTAGTGTACAGTGTCTTTTGGCTCATACTTCAATCACATTTACTTTCTATCCACAGCTTGAAAAAGAACTAACTTTACAAAAGTTTCATGAATGGACAGAAAACATGGAGCCAGTTGATGTGCATGTACATCTACCGAAGTTCAAACTGGAAGATAGTTACAAGCTTAAGTCACAGTTGGGTGGTATGGGGATGGTGGATATATTTGATGCAGGCAGGGCAGACCTTTCTGGGATGACAGGATGCAAAGATCTCTTTTTATCCGAAGTAATTCACAAGTCATTTGTGGAAGTGAATGAAGAAGGCACTGAAGCAGCAGCTGCCACTGCTGGTATTGCAATGATGTGTATGTTTAGGGAAGAGGAATTCAATGCTGACCACCCTTTTCTATTCTTCATTCGCCACAATGCAACAAAGAACATTCTTTTCTTTGGAAGATACTCCTCTCCTTGAGAGTAAACATAGAGGATTGCTGAAGAAATCTCAGTAATGCACAGTCATACATCTCACAACAAAATACTGTGAAATTGCTTCTTCCCATTCTAATCAATAAAAACAATACTTCACTGTGTTGCTGTAACAAGAGACTTTATTCATTCATTGTAGATGATATTGACATTTCCAAATTTTTTTCAATAAACCTTTATTGCTAAAAAATATATTCACTATGTTTCATTTCTTGATCTGTAAAACTAAGAAAGATTTTTTGAAAAGAATTTTTTCAAAAAATGTATAAATGAAGGTGATGGATGCGCTGAAACAATGACTTATGTAAATACCTTATATAAAACGTGATTAAATATTCTGATAATATATATAAAAAGTGTTCTTAACAAAGAATTGACAATATTAAAATGCCAAAAACGTGTCCAAAAACAAATAAAAGTCCAAAAAAAATTGCGTGTAGGTGAACTTTCAAAAATCAAGTTCTTGTGTGGAAAATTGCCTGCTGCTTCTCGACAATGGAACTGCTCCCGTCCCAAGAACAAAATCTGTATAGAACAACTTCAAATATCTGTGGAGAAAGCGCAAAACAGATCGCACCTAATAGTGCTTTATCCCACGATAAAATAATGATAGAGATCCCGAATACCAACACCACGTGTGAAGGTGAAAAAGCACTTCAAAACACTGTGAAAAAATCTTCCCATGTTATTCAACTTATATGCTCACCAGATCTCAATTGTAAAACAGCATATCAGTCCCTCAGGACTTCTTTAATCAATGAGGTCCACCATTCAAGTAGCGTGGTTCAATCTCGGCATTCAAAACACCATGGCAAAAAATGTAAATGTGTTAAAAAAATCTATTTTTATTTAATCCAAAGTCAAAAAACATATATATGTAGAACAATTAAGGCTATATAATATGCCTTATATGCATTGAGAAATTCTATCACTTTAAAACAATGTTGAAAAAACTCTGATCAAATTGATGATCCAAAAATGCCAATCAAATCTCCAATTTTTGATAGTGCATCAAGGTACAAAAAACCTTTTTGATAGTAAATCAAGGTACAAAAACAATCAATAGTACCCAGCAGGTATAACAGCATGTGATGATCACAAGAATATATAGCTGTATCATATAAAAGCACAAAAAAATTACCTGCTATTAAAGTCACTCAGTTCATCAGGGTACAAAACAATCAATGATACCCAGCAGGTAAAACAGCATGTGATGATCACAAAATTGTAGCTGTAACATATAAAAGTGAGAATGTACCTGCTGCTGATGTCACTCTACGCGTTTCGCCACCGTTAATAACGGTATACCGGCTTCATCAGATATTTGAATTTCTTGATCTGTGCAATACAACTGCAGGACATGCAGAAGGGATCATTTTTTAAGACAGAGAAGGGGAGGAGGTGTACTTCTCTACTACAGGAAGGAGGAATATTTTACAGAGGGATAACAAGTGCTGCAGAGTGAAAAGGTGAGAGAGGATTTTACTAATCGTTTTTTCACTTTACAATACTTTAATGGGGCAAACGTTATAAATAGGGTTTACTTACACTTTAAGTATGCCCTTATGACAACTGTATGATTTGTTGGACGCAAAAAGAATTGGTGAACACATTATTGATTGATATCCTGCTCAGCACTTGAGTTATTATAACCCTGGGCCTGGTGTCTTCACCCAATCTGGCTTTACAGATTTCATATAGAACACCCAGTCTTAGTGGTGAAAAAAACTATATAGGAAAATCCATTTTGATATATTATTCTATTGAAATGCTTACTATGAGATAAAAATCTAACACAGTGTCCATGTTAAAAAGCACAAAACAATGTTTTTTTCCCCCCATTCTTTGAAAACAATCTCCCAATCTATAAAGCAAACAATGCCCTATCAGTATCTGTATAACTCTTAATTTATGCTATCAATGCTAGCGAAACCAGTCTCCTTACTGAAAAACTCCGTTTTTAGAATCAATAATGCTGAGAAAATGAATATAGGTTATAGGCAACACCGTTTTTCCAGGTAACAAAGGAATAACAAATATGCCACTTAAAGGTAGATAATATAACTTGACATCTATGCCAAGTAATGCAAAACATAAGGTGACGATGATGTAAAGCTGTATCTAAATACCCCTTTTTGCTTTCTATGCTTATGAGACCTGTTTCACTTAGGATGGGAGTGCTTCAAGGCCCTATCCTTGGCCCCCTCCTGTTCATCATGTACATGTTTTTTTTGGGTGATGTTATCTAATGCTAATTAGATGCTAATTTGGTCTTCAATATTGCTTGCAGAGGATATCTACATTAACCTATCCACCTCTGCACTAATATCTCAACTCCAGACTCAAATTTCTAAATGCCAACTGGTATTCTCCTTTTGGATGGCCCAATGCCGTCTCAAATTAAATCTTCCTAAAACTAGTTGATACTGTGAATATTAACCCTGTAACTTGTGCATGTTGATTTGGAGTGACTTTTGACCCTTCTCTCTGAACATTGCTACCAGTGCCACAAACTGTAAATTTTCCTTTGTAATTGTCAATATTCATCCCTTTCTCTTTCAGGCCACTGATGACAACCTCATGTATGCACTTATTTTTTCCCACTTGGACAATTTTAATGCACTTCATGCTTCACAACTTTCCCAACCTCAGTCCACTTTCTCCCCAGAAGAGATTAACTTCTCCCAACATGTATTTGCTCAATGGCTACCGTTAAAAAAAAAAAAATTCTTTACAGTGACCTTTTGACATTTAAAATGAGATTTTACTTACCGAAAAATCTATTTCTCTGAAGATCTCTTGGGGGACACAGGACCATGGGGTAAAGCTCCCTCCCACTGGAGGCAGGACACTAAGAAAGAAAGGAGACTCCTCCCCTGGGGTTTTACCCCTGAGCACAGGAAGAGAATCTCCAGTAATTAATCAAAGACTCTACTCCAAGAACAGAATGGTAAGAAACATAATCATAAACATAACAACAATAAACACAATCAACAAATTCAAATCAAACACCCTAAACAAAATAGGGCGGGTAACCTGTGTCCCCCAAGAGATCTTCAGAGAAATAGATTTATCGGTAAGTAAAATCTCATTTTCTCTTAATCTCTTGGGGGACACAGGACCATGGGGACATACCAAAGCAGCCCCATAGGGTGGGAGAGAATAAAAAATACTGAGCAGCACAGAAAAATCTCCTAAGAAATAGGAGTAACTGCTGCCTGCAAAATTTTTCTCCCAAAACTAGCCTGCTGCAAGGAAAACAAATATACCTTGTAGAATTTCACAAAAGTAGAAGAGGACGACCACGCAGCCGCCTTGCATAGCTGTTCCAGTGTTCCAGAGAAGCCTGATGCCACACTGCCCAGGAAGCCCCAACAGCTCTAGTGGAAAGAGCCTTGACCACCTGAGGAGCAGGAACTTTTCGCAAACCATACGCCTTCCTGATAACCTGCCTAATCCAACGAGCCAAAGAAACTTTAGGCACTGATTTTCCTCTTTTTGACCCACTAGGGAACACAAATAAAGACTCAGAGGTTTGAAAATCCAACGTCCTATCCAAATAAACACGCAGAGCCCTAACCACATCCAAAGTGTGAAGCTTCTTCTCCTTCTCATTCTTGGGATCTGGACACAAGGAAGGATAATATCCTGATTTATGTGAAAAGAGGATGCTACTTTAGGCAAAAAAGACAGAACCGTCCTAAGAACAATCTTGTCTGAATGAAAAACTAGGAGAGGATCCCTGCATGAAAGTGCCGCCAATTCAGACACCCTCCTGGTAGACACAATGGCTACAAGAAAAACAACCTTTAAT
>WMED01017347.1:0-10379 GCA_019650415.1 Pipa parva | reverse complement strand
AATCCAAGAACATACATCTGTGTTTGTGACTGAATAGAGAAACTAGATTGTAAGCTCCAGGGGGCAGGGACTGAAGTGAATGACAAACTTCTGTAAAGCTCTGCGTAATATAGTAGCGCTATATATAAAAATGAACAAAAAATAAAACATTTACAAATATTTATATGTAAACAGACAAGAAATGTTGTATGGACATATTAATTTAACATGCAAAATAATACTGTCTGTTAGGGGTAAAATCATACTTAGAAATAGGGCAGATTTAAGTTAAAAAAGTTAATCCTATACTGTTTGCTTCTGCCCAATTGCCGCACAGACAAACAGAGAACGTGTCCTTGCCAAGACTTCATCTTTAATTCGATATTCAGGCCTTCCTGGCTATTGATTGTAAAGCTGCATATATAATTTTCGCCTTATCTAAAATGTTGAGCAATTATGGATTTCTGAACTATGAAGTTTATAAACTGTTCTCAAATAAACAACTTACGGTAAAGAAAAACACCAGTTTCCTGCAACTCTGGGTAAAATATATAAGAAAATAAATAATCTTTATCTAAAAAATTCCAAAGATTGCAATTTCAGTTGCAGCCTAACCTCAGGTATCTGGCTGTTTGTTCTTGCTGTATGTTAAACTATAATTATAAAAGCCAAAGCTTAACTCAGTATTGAAAAACACTGTTGAGATCACCTCAGGGGAAACCTCAATGAATACCTTTAACTGTAACAGAACATTGCTGTCAGGGCTGTTTATAGCTTTCCCAGAGACCCAAAACAGAAGCCAAAAAGCACCCCACCCAAAACCAGAAATGTGATTATAACATATTAGGTACCCCTGACAATAACTATTTGTCATAGCTGGTTAGAATGTTAGGTTGTAGGTTAGAACAGGTAGGTATAAGATTAGAATTCAGATGGGGGATTGACTACTTGAAGGGGTTAAAGGAGTACTAAAGGTTCGTTAGTACTAGGGGGATTCTTAAGGGGAGAGGGGAAACACAGTAGGCGCTGCCTCCTTCCTTCTATAACAAGCTATTTCACTGGTAAAAGAAAATGGATCAAGATCCTAATCCTATTTTATTGAGCAGTTAATAAAGTTTCTTTCTACATCTCTAATCTGATCTCAAAGGACTACCCCATCCATAACCTCCATTTTGCACATACACATCTCTTGACCTCCTTGCTGACCACAACTTCCCACTCACATCTTCAGAACTTCTCTTATGCTGCACCCCATCCTCTGTAACTTCCTTCTTCACAACGTGAGACATCTAACATTAAAGAGACCTTTAAAGTCTCACCTTTTTAGGTGGCCTTCCAGTTCCACCTTAACCTTTAGATAGTTTAAGCTCCGTTGACCTTTGTAAACAAAACCCAAATCTGACCACTAAGCATTTATTCCTTAATAAACAATGATTCTTAACTCAGCTTAGGTTTGCTAAACCCCTGCCCCACTTAGATTGTAAGCTCTACATTGTATCAGACTGTGGCAAATATTTATACTTTGTAATGCATTATATGTCATGTGTTGCTATTACTATTCACAGCACCTCTGAAGATTTTGCCACTATATAAATTAAAATACTAATCAATCTTGTTAAGACAATGAGTCTCACAGGCAAAGTGACACAAACAGCATTTTCATTCTGCTGGTTTTTGTCTTACTTTTTTCTACAGGTTTCCAATCTAACGGCATTTACCTACATCTCACAATTGTCCCATGGGAAATAATGTATTTCCCAGGTCTGAAGTGGCTAACAGTTTTGAGCCTCATCAAACTGAAAAATATCTGATGAAAATTGCAAAATCCTGTAAAAATAAATAGTGATGCGAAACTGTGTTGTTTTCAGCTTCTTTTGATCTAATCTTTGACTTTTCAATTATATTCAAATATCCATATCTACATTTTGGTAACGACGGCTGAATATATTGAAATTCTCTCTTTAAAGCACCGAGCAATGTTTGAAGTCACCAAATACCTTACTTTTTTGAGTTAAAATCTGCTAGAGAGAATCCGTGAAGACAGTTTATCCAAAATAACACAATTCTTCTCTACAAAGAAACGGAGCATACAGCTGATATATCATTGAATATTTTCTATTACTGGTTTCATAGGGCACAGATACTGCCTACTGCATTTATCCAGCACAATGCAAAGGCTCAATCAATATTTTCCAATTGATTATTTTATTTTTATAACACAAGTCTAATCGAACCTAGCTTGGATTTTTTTTCCCCCTGTAACCAAGCCCATTAAATAACCACAATTATATTTTCCATCATTATTAGAAACTTAATTTTTAAGTCACAAACTGATGACACGCATTTATCTGCAGACAATAAAATGACCAAATTGAAAGAAAATTTATGTTTAACCTTTGGAAGGTAGTAAAATAAATTCAAGCAAGTTTGAAACATTAATATTCTCAGTCCCTGCAGACATAAGGGGAATAAAAGCTGCTACAAAGCCTATTAGAAAATAGCTTATTCCCAAAGCTTTGAAATGTGGCTCATTAAATAAAAGCTCGGTTTGTCCAGCATTATTTCTAAGAGTCTCTTCATGACCCATACTCTATTGCAAGTCTATCAAAAATGCATTGTGGATTCACAGCTCTACTAACCAAGTTTGATTCATTTTACAGTAGATATATAACCTTTATATACTCTGAATATACATGATAACTGCACCCATTCTCTGAAATATATAGCTTTGTCTATGCACTTGCCATACACTATTAATATTCTTACAGTCTGCAGCTGAATTATCACATACAGAATGTCGTAACACTAGACTGGATTCCAAATTCCCATCTGCACAAAACAGTATTACCAAAAAATCCAAGACAGTTTTTGTTGCTATATATCCCTAGTTCCACACAATCTATAGAGCCTTTAACTGTTTCAAGGTGAGTTGAAAAAGTAAAACATAGATATATTAAAGGGTAACTAAAATGAAGTTAAAATACCCTCATTTGAAAATTTTAGGCATAACTGGTAGCTGCTCAAGTCCTTCCTTTTTACACTGAAGCAAAAGACTTGGCACCATAGGTTCTTTAAAATATGCCCATTTTTCACTTTATGTTTTTTTTTTTTACAAATTTAAATGAAAATGAAATGTAATAAGTATAGGGGCAATAAACCTATTCATGATGATGTTTTAAGCTTACTCAGCTTTGCATAACACAAAAAACTGGAAAAATGCTAAATAATCCTTTCCTTATGCATACCTCACACAAATCTAAATGTAAAAAGAATAAAAGGAAATCTAACAACAGGGTGCTGAACAGTACTGGTCACTTACAGAATAATTACCCAGCACTTTGTGTTACTGCACTTGTTGCTCTCCTATCTGTGTAGGTAAGACCTCCCCCCCCCCCCCACCCCCATTTAGATTGTAAGCTCCACAAGGCAGGGGCCTCCATTCTCTTGTCTCAATCATTGCCTGGCATTTAAGAGTAATGGAAGTATCTTCATGATTTTATGGTTGTCAATTACTTCACTTACACTATGTTAATCTGTTGTCCCATATCTGTATTATGAATGCATTGTTGAATGGTGCTTCATTACCTAGTGGCCCATTATAAATAAAAATATACATACAATTATCAGAATTAAGTTACTGCACTGAAAGGATAATTGGATTGGCTCTAATTTAAAAAGAGCACTTGTAAAAATGTTATCTTTGAAGTTGAATTCATGAATTTTATCTTTACTGAAGCAGCCATGTTGTTAAACAGACCTCAACCAGCCCCATTGTTTTCTATGGTGCTTTAGATAATACAATGTTTGTCCGAAAGCCAAATTATGAAAGCTATACATATTCAACAAAGTAAACATATTTAAATTGCAGAATGTATCTATTACAGTAAATGAAACTATATAAACACCAAACTACATAAAAATCAGCAAATCTGAAATAGTTGGTGCCAGCTAACTTTTCATCTATAAGCAGTCTTATTTATACATTGCTATACTGATACACTGCATTATTTATGTACTTAATTATTCATGCATTCTCCTACTTATGTAAAGGAACATTATCACAAAGAAAATGTAATATCTGTTCAGATGTAAACTCCACAACAGAGTGCTGATTCATGAATTAAATGTGCTTGTTTAGAACTTGCATAACTACACACAAGTTGCTTGAGCCACATAGTCCAAGGCTACACTACACATTTTGTCATATTTTTTTTTTTAGATCACGTGGGTACACTCGACCAGTGTATGAGGAAGCTACAGCAAAAACATTTCAAATTGGGGGTCTATTTATTAAGAAATGAAAGGACTATTTTTAATTGTTTTTTCCTAAAAAAAAAAAAAAAAAACAGTTCTGGTAAGGATAAAGGCAGAGGATAATATGTAGCAAGATAAATGCGTGCTGCAAGTCCCCCACTGAATTGAATGTAAAACTACATTAACAGGTGTTCATTTAAATGGGAATAGTGTGCCCCTACAAAACCAGAAATACAGGGGCTGGTGGTTACTAGGCCACACACAGTTAGCCCTATTTTGGTCACACCTTCTCAGGCCAAGCTTAAACATTTATAACCAGCTTTGCTGAGTATGGCCCTGATTACATACAGATATATCCTTAGGGCAGTGGTTCTCAACCTTTTTATTGCCACGACCCTTCATGATTTGGCGACCCCAATAACAAGTTTTTTGTCGCAATAGACTGCTACTGTCACAGTCCCGACTTCATTATGGGAATATTGTAATGGTCGCGATATTAACATGGGAATATTGCACGGTCGTGACTTTATTATGGAAATATAGCTGTGATTTTGCTATGTGATTCCGCTGTTTGAGAATTTGATTCCGATGGTCTTAGATGACCCTTGGCAAATCGTCATTCGACTACCAGGTTGAGAACAGCTGCCTTTGGGTGTCAAGAGTTCTCTAGGAAAATAAAGACATGTCTTCCTAACCCACAACTCCACTAGCCAGATTAAATACTTTGAGCCATATTTATGAAAGGGCAAATTATATGGTATTGAAAACTGTTGATTAATGCAAGGAAAAATGCTATTGCAGTCTGGTTTTAGGTCAGGGCACTCTACGGAGACTGCTCTTTGTAAACTTGCAAATGATCTCCAGACTGCCAAAGTCAAGGGTCCCTTTTCTGTTCTAATTCTCCTAGACCAGTGGTGGCAAACCTTTTTTGCATGGAGTGCCGAAAAGGTGACGTCACTCATCAGCGCCGTCCCCCGAAGTGCCGGTGCTGATGAGTAACATCATACCACCTGTGTCGGGGCAGGAGCGTGCATGCATCAGGGGAGGAGAGCTCCCCTGCAAGCGAGCGCTCATTCAGTGCAGGCCACAGATCCAGCCTGAAAAACTGTCGGATCAGGTCCACAGCCTGTACTGAAAGCAGCTTTGGCAACGGCTCGCATGCCAACAGACAGCTCTGCGTGCCCTCTTTGGCACATGTGCCATAGGTTCACCATAACTGTCCTAGACCTATCCTCTGCATCTGACACTGTCGACCACTCCCTTCTTATTCAAATTCTCCATGTGCTTGGGGTTTATGATCAAGCTGCTTCTTGGCTGGCTGGCTTCCTATCTTTACAATTGTTCCTTTTTTGTCTCTCATGCTAATGACTCCTCTTCTCCTGTCCCGTTTAGAGTGGGGATGCCCCTTGGCCCTCTCCTGTTGTTCCTGTACACTCTTTCCTTGAGTGTTATCATCAATTCATTTGGCCTTCAGTATCACTTGTATGCCGATGATACCCAAATTTACTTATCAGCTCCTGTGCCAACACCTGAATTACAGTCTCAAATTTCCAGCTGTCTCTTGGCAATCTCCTCTTGGATGGCAAAGCGCCAGCACAAATTAAATATTGTTAAAACAGAATTATCTTTCCACCCAAACCTGAACCCGCTCTTACCTTTTCCATTCAAGTTAATGGTGCGATCATCAACCCTGTTACCTCTGTACATTGTCTTGGGGTGACTTTTGACTCTGCTCTTTCCTTATCTAAGCATATCTCTTCCACTGCTAAATCCTGTTGATTTTTCCTTTGCAGCATTGCCAAGATCTGCCCCTTTCTCTCCCACTCCAATGCTGACACCCTCATGTATGCTCTCATCCTATCCTGCTTGGACTACTGCAATGTTCTTCTATCTGGCCTTCCAATTTCCTACCTCACCCTGCTCTAATCTGTTCTAAATTCTGCTGCCAGAATTCTCTCTCTCCCCAGAGGACAAACTTTCTCCCAATCTCTCTCTGCTCCCTGGCTCCCTGTAAGTAAACAAATCATTTACAGTGTTCTCTTTTAGACATTTAAGGCACTTAACCTTGCTGCCCCTCCCTACATTTCCTCACCTACATGCCCGTAAATTCCTCAATGTCAACTACGCTCCTCTCAAAGCAACCAGCATTGCATGCCACGTACTAACTAATTCTGCTCTTTCTCGTCTTAAACCCTTTTCTCTCTATGCCCCCCACATGTGGAATTCTTTACCCATTTATCTTTGCCAGAAACATTCCCTCTGCACCTTCAAAACCTTCTACGTATATCCGGATACAAAGCTCCCTGTCCAGCCTATTTATACCCAGATACAATGCACACAGTGCCCATTCTACTTATACCCAGATACAAAGCTCCCTGCCCAGCCTACTTATACCTAGATGCAATGCACAGTGCCCATTCTACTTATATCCAGATATAATGTGCAGTGACCACTCTACTTATATCCAGATACAAAGCTCAGTGCTCATTCTACTTATACCCAGATACAATCCACAGTGCCCATTCTACTTTTATAAAGATATAACGCTCAGTGATGCCCATTCTATTTATATGTTTTGTCATTTCTTCCAGACATGCCTCTAGATACAGTACGGATTCCAAACTATGTGCTCCTTCCCCAACACACATATAAAGATAATTAAAAAGCAACTCTCCTATCTGTATACTCAACCAAACACCCGACTTTCACAAATAGATGCAGCCCCCACACACACAGACTCACTTAATCACACACTAAATCCAGGTAAACACTCAAACATAGACACCCTGCACACAGGTACTTCCTGCTCACTCACTAATGACATACCTCCACACATGCTAACCCAGACACACACCAGCACTCCACCACCTGACAAGTACCCCCACCACCATGATTTGATGTATTACTGACTGCCTTAATTCAACAGAGACAGGCTCTCAATCTTCAAGTGAGCAGCAAATAGCTGAAGCTTAAAGGAAAGGATGTAAAGGTAAGAATAACTGGGGCCCTGAATACATTGCCAGGAACAATTCTCTCCAGGGGCAAGCTTCCCCAGACTGAAGCAGTTGCCGACCCTTTTAACATCCACTTTATCCTGGGGGATGTTTGTAGACAATTGACAATACCCCTAATAAAGGAATAAATGAGGTAAAACGTCTAAAACAAGGTTCTAAAATGTGTTAATGTTGGGAATTGTGTCTTGCAAACATGATTACAAAATATTTCAAAGTTTTTTTAAGCAATGTAAAAACTAAAAAAAAAAAAAATACATTTGCTACTCAGCAAAAGGCAAAAACAAATATCAAAATGATATTCCCACAGATGATACGGTACAGCGGAACTGATGGGAATTTGTAATATCATTTTTAAGTTAATCCCAGTGGAAAGATTGTTAGGTAGATCAGTTAATCTTTAGGAGAATATGTAATTACTGGAGCATTCAACCTAATGGCAGTAAAGAAAAACCTTTATTGACATCCATATATTTGGCTGAAGACAGTGAGCTGACATAATATGCCATTAGGCTAGAGTCACACTGGCTATTTTTCAGATTAGTTGGAAAAATAGTATTCATTCTTTCCTGTGAGATAATCCACACAAGTGATTTGTTTAGCACAATTAACAATAATGAGACTAATTAAAAACAGCTCATCTGAAAAAGAGCTAGTGTGATGCTAGCCTTTGGCATATGTGTTTAAATGGAAAATGGCAGCCACCGATGTAGTGACCAGTCTTACCTAAAGAATGAATTCAAAACACTAGTGAAAACCAGAAAGCAGCAAAATGTAAAGCTAAAGGTATTAAGAAACATTTCATAATTAGGCTGCCCTGCGGTTCCTAAGAACATTGGTGAAAAATAATGGTCAGGAACATATTTACTATAGTGCAAAAACAAAGCTCAAACCCATCAAAATGTATTTTCCAACAGCACAAACATTCTGATTTTCGGCAGCAGAAAAACGTTTCCCATTTCTGTAAGTTATTGCTCAATTTGACAAAATCACAAAGGGAAAGGAAGTAAAGAGGATCGCATCGCTGTGAAGAGCAGAAGAAATTGGCATGTTACATAGAGCAGGAGCATAAAATCCCTACTGGTAAGTAGCTCTACCTTCAGAATCACCTCTAGTATAAACGAGTGTTTAGTTCTCCTTTAAATGGTTTTACTTCTAAAGATGGATCAATAAAAGTTACATTTTATATACCTCACCTGGTGTACAGCTACTAGGTAGGTGTACCATTTTGCTGATGAAGTCAGGGAGGTGCAAACAGTGTCTGTGAGGCCAGTGTCAAGTAAACTATCACAATAATCCTTTTTAGTCACTTAGAAAGATGTCTATAAAAGTTGGAAAAAATTAAGTCGCCAGTGAAAAGTTGCTATTTAATAAGTCCCTTGAGACAAATTTTTTGTCGCTAAAAAATATTTGCCAGATTGAGGGTGGCAAAAACATTATTCTCTATGGGAGATGGTTGGCCAACTTTTGATAAGTCCCATAATTCTTTGTGACTAAAAAAGTTGCCAATATTGAAAATAGTCGCAATTGAAAACACACTCCACTGAAATCAATATAAAATGCTGTAAGTTTCACACTGCAACAATTTTCAATATCAATTTTTTTGGTCACAAAAAAATGCATCAAAAAGTGGTGACTGGGGGGCGTGTCCAAGATGGCTATTTGAGCTGACGCAATTTCAGAGACTCCTCTTCCAAAGACCCCTCTAATAACAAAAAGACCCTCAGAAAACCATCCAAACGCGAAGGAACAAGGACACAACAGCCAACAGACTGTCACTCCCTAAAGAGACGCAAACACTGCGAGGCAGAGTCACACCGGGAACTGGAGGCGACAAGCCACGTGCACAGACAGCCACCGCCGGGAGGGGAAGAAAGTAAGAATAGAACCACAGGTACCAACAACTAACATACCTAAGGACACCTTAAGGGGAGATACACAGAAAAGAAGCACTGGCCACAAACAAGCATAATCGGGAGGGGAAAGCCAGACACCCCAACCCCAGCATAACCCCTAAGCAAAGTCGCGACAGTCGAACCGGGATACAGGTGACGCAAAAGCACCAAAGACATGCCCCCCCCCCAAATAAACCTCAGGAGGCTCAGGGGACACACAATAGACCCACCTGGAGGAGAGATAGCCCAGCTAAGAAGGGAAAGGCGGCCATTTTGGGCCTCAGTACAACCCACAAATAGAGCGGGAACAGCATAGCTGAGATACAGCTTAACAGTAAACAACACTGAGGAACAATTAAAACAAAACACAAGACTTGCCACAAACAATATCAGTGGGGAGCCCCAGGGGAAGCGGAAGACTTACATCTTACCTATTTTTAAAATCGGAGAAATCGGAGGTCAACCAGGAGGGAGAAAATACCCATACCAAAATCCAAAGCAATTCCCAAACAATTAGCTAACTGCAGAACTGAGACAGAGCAAACCAAACAGCCTCTGACCTCATCTGAAATAAAGTGTACTGCTACAATAACTGGGACACCACTTAAAAGGGTAACCACCTTTAAATACCTTGGAATCATGATAAACAAAAGATATGTCCCAATTCATTCACCACAACTTAGAACCAATAACGACTAAACTTAACAACAATGTCAAAATTTAACAATGTGGGGCCGAATTACCCTATTTAAGATGATATACATACCATAATACCTTTATATATTCCACAACTGCCCCATCTACCTGACCAAACAATACTTCACCCAACTTAACAAAATTATACTACCCTACGTAAGAAGGAACAAACAAGCCAGAATCAGCTGGGTTTAACTTACAGCAACATACCAAGACGGGGGACTTATATTATCCCACATGCAAAAATATTACCTGGCACCACAACTATACTACCTCCATTGGTACTTTAACCCAAATCCAGATAACCCAGCAACGTGCCGTCTGGCACAAGTGACGAGCTCATGGGAGGCTCTGAAAAATATTATTTTTAGAACACCACCCCAGCTTAACAATATCTCACAAACATGGTTGACTCCAGTTCATGCATGGAAACAGGAAATATCATATGACAAATAAGGGAACATGTGGAACTCTCCATTAGTCCCTCTATGGCAGGGGTGGCGAACCTTTTTGGCACGGAGTGCCAAAAAGATGACGTCACTCA
>WMED01017346.1:0-13033 GCA_019650415.1 Pipa parva | reverse complement strand
CAGTCAAAGGGGGTCCGCGGGCCGGATGTGGCCCCCGGGCCGCTAATTGAATAGCCCTGTGGTATACTGAACTGTATGTGGAGATTGGTTTAATGTGCACTACAACAAGTATGTCTTGTTATACTTAACAATCAATGTTTTCCCATCATCTATTTATAACCAATCCTGTATAAATAGGGGGAATCATCTAAGTCTACAGGAAAGAAGGTTTCTAGACTAACATAGCAGGGGGATCTTTACTGTAATAGACTATGGAACTCTCTGAGAAAGTTGTCATGGTCAATTCAATAAACAATGGGGTAAATTCATCATGATTCAAGCTGTACATTTGGTGGCCTCATATTTTTATGTCCGCCATAGGATTGAGATTTTGTTGAGTTAGCTGTATTTCCTAGACATGGCTTTTAAATTTATTGTGAATGCAACACTGACTGTAAAACTAAAATGAGCGTTATCTCTGGTGCTACTACAACAACCTCTGTAATTAAGCCTCCTTGTATTAACTGGATCTAATAAAAATATTTATTTCCAAAGCTCTGGCTAAAAATGAAGGCAAACAGTCAAAAATAACATTATTATGACATGGTAAGTAAAATTACACTATTGATATGCCAATTTATTTATAGTTGCAAGACAAGGTGGCACATTAGGCAATCTATTACATAGATTATCAGTTTATCACCTTTAATAAGTCCAAATTTACTAACCCACACCCTAACATGATATCCATTGTATATTTCTGTTATGCAAACAATTAAGATAAGTATTTACACAATTAAATAGGTTATTTTAGCTGTTGAGGGTACTTGGAGATTATAGTTGAAAATATTAATAGAGGAAGCCTTACTCAATTCACACTTCCAGCAGCAATATACTTAAAGAGTCATCAGGGTGGAGCAGGTAGATTTCTTTCATGAAAGGGAGAGGAAAACCCATGATGACCCCCAAGTGGTCATCAAAGTGCATGACCACAGTGCATGCTGTACTTCACACCAACAGATTGTTTATAAACATGAATTGACTGAATATTGCTTTATAGCTGCTATCATGCAGGAACACATGTATTGGAAAAAGGTTGCTGCAGAGGTGAATTTTCTGCTCCCCTACATGAGTAAGGAGCATTTTGTGTTTATTTTTATACTTCAGTTGAAATCTGACCTCTTTCTATCTAACAAATTCTTTGCTTCCGTATCTGCCAACATCTGTCCCAAACATGCACTTAAATTCCATTAAAGTCCTTACTTTTATTTATTTTTATTTTCACCAGCCTTATCTTTGCAAAATCAGACTGTACCGTCTTGTGATTATTTTCCTTTTGATATAAAAAATTGTCCCTTTCTTGACTCTGACGATCCCCCTGGATATAATTAAAGGTTTCTATTACATTTCTACTTTTTCATTTTTTACTTCTAAACTGTACATAATGAAGCCACTATCTGTCTGTTTGTTAGATTTATATTTTAGAATGCACCATGTGCCATTAATTAGTAGCCCAGGGGTAGAACAAATGTACAAATGTTTTTCAACATTTAACTCATAGGTTTACTGGCCAGATCCCAGGAACCTCTTTTTTTCTAGGTGTTTGCATAGCAGTACAAGTATCAGTAATTGGTTAGATAATAGTGACAGATTAAGCAGGTTTTTGCTGCTATGTGGGTATGTAAAAAACTTGTACCCCAGGTGAGCAAGGTCTAAAGCTATTTACTCACTAAGCCCCTGTTTGGAGTGGTTTATTATGTTAGAACTATTTCTTGTTAACAATTCTATAGAAGTGTAAGAAGTTATGAAATGGTAATAGGTACTTCCTAGCCAACTAACTAGGTCACTACTTTAGGGCCACTTATGATAGTTTAGAATGCGATATAGGATTTGGGGACTTTGGTGCTAGTCAATGAACCATTAAGCCAAAATTGAAAAAGTTGTGAATTCACATTCATTCGGCACTTCCCAATCTTCAGATGCTTATGATAGTAGTTGACATACTGATAACTTTGCATCACTTTGCCTGTGCATGTACAAGTAATATGTTTATTCATCAAGATTTGGAGTCTGTCAAAGTAGCAAATTCGGCAAGGAATACTGTATTGCATTAGCCAATTTAAGTCGGCCAGATTAAGAGGGTAATTCATCAAGAAGCGAAGTGAGCTACGATCCGTTCGGCACACTTCACTAATAGTATTATGCGCATGCTGATGTCCTGTACACGAACATCAGCGAGCACATTAAAGGGATTCCCGTCTCTGCGAGGCAACTTTTTTGCTCTCGCCAAGACGGGAATCCCTTTAATGCGCATGAGATATATGCAGAAGAATCTGAACTCCATTCATCAAGATTTGATGTGATATTGATGTGCTTTTAATCCAGTTAAGTCTGGTGAGTGTTACCACTAAGGGGGGGTCAGAAACTAGCCCCCCTTTTTTGTCTCTAGCACAGTTACTGTTATGATTAATTACACAGTAGTGTACGTCTTATAATTGGTGTCAATATAAAAGTCTAACCCAAACACCTCACTTGTTCCAGCACTGTGTTATTTGCTAATTTATAACACAACCAATTAATACACCACTGTGTGTCTATCACAAACTCTGTGGTTCAAAGCCAAACAATATTACGCTTGGTTTGTTTGTTTGTTTTTTCCTTTTTTCTTTTGTTTTTTGTGCACAACACTTCCAGCGCATCCTCGTTCGTATCATACGATCTTCGTCTACTTCTACTTACTAAGGCAGTTGGGCAGACTTGCCTTGGAGGACTGCATGCAGGAAGATTAGTTCACCCATTAACAGGTTATGGAATGACTTTTTAGTCTCTGATTATACATCATTACTGGACTACTGGACTAGAAATTTATTCATTGGACTAAGTATTTATTATTCAATTCATTCCTGTGTTGTTATCATTATATGTTTTTTCTGATTTCTTATTGTTTTGATACATTCATACAAAAAGGTTTTTATAAAAAGGCTATTAGAAATCATTTTTAGGTGCTAAACCTACATTGGATTCCATATCCACTACTATATCACATTTTACTCTACCTATCTCTGCTTATATCTATGGCTAACACTGTGCTACATTCTACTGTGCTCACCTTTAGTATCATAATTCATAACATAGTTTATAAGGCTGAAAAAAGACACAAGTCCATCCAGTTCAGCCTATTTTCCTGTAATGTTGATCTAGAGGAAGCCAAAAAACCCATGAGGCAAGAGCCAATTATCCTCATATTAGGAAAAAAATTCCTTCCCGACTCCAAATATGACAATCAGAATAATTCCCTGGATCAAAGTTCCTCCTCCAGTTATCTAGTACCCATAACTTGTAATGTTCTTACACTGAAGAAAAACATCCACACCATGTTTGAAATCTTTAATGGAGTCAACCATGACAACTTTTTCAGGCAGAGAGTTCCATAACCTCACTGCTCTTACAGTAAAGAACCCTGTTCTATGCTGGTGTAGAAACTTTCTTTTCTCTATACACAGAGGATGCCTCCTTGTTATAAAAATTGGTCTCTTAATATTAATAAAACTTTTTATGGGTTGGGGCCTGAAGAAGTCACATTGGTACCCTTGTCTGATGTGCGACTTTTTTGCTTACACAGCAGTGTCCTAAAGCAAATAGATGCAAATTTGGCCAAAGATGATTATATTAGTGTTTCTGCATGGCTTTGCCTGATGTGTAGATCACACTTCAGAGCAAAGAACAATTCTAAAATGGATATAAAAAAAAAAAAATTGAATCAAAACTGACACAAACTGATAAACATAGACTTCTGTAATGTGCAAAGGTGTACCGTGTAGGTGAACTGAAATGAGATGTATGAGGAACAGCTTAACCTCTTTTCCAAGCCTTTTGCTTGTGTAATTGGAAATCTGACAGTATTCAGTAATGCATAAAAATCAGTTACTCTAATGTGAAATTGTACTTTTCCACCCTTGACCTGTTAGGCTTTAAAGTTAATAGTTCATGTTGGCCTACCAACCATTCACAATATCTGTGTCAGTCATGAACAGGCTTCTGGTGGCAATCAAGGTGACCTAATGGTCTGTGCAATATTTTAGTCTGTCTTGAGATTCCGCTTCACTGGAACGTATATTATGCAGTACAGGAAATCAAAACTTTGAGCCTCATTAAGCCAGCCTCATTTGTGTAAGAAAGCAGAGTTGAAATACACTCAGTAAGTTATATTAGACCATATCAGTGATGGATTAAGACACTTTTTGGTCCCAGAATCCATCTGTAAATTATATAGGGCCCATAGGGGCCCTACTCAAGGGCTCTAATGAAATACATAAAATAACTATGAGCCCTAGTATATGGGTAAATAGAATGCATCCTTAATTCTTACGGGACAGTTCAGTGAAAGCATTTTAAACACCCACCATGAGTGTTGTTTTAAAGCTGTTTCCTAATATGCTCGCTTTGTTATATTATTTTATTTGTTTCCTTTTTATTATTTTACTGAAGCTAGTCAGACTGTTCCCTGTAGCCAATGTCATACCTGGGAGTTACCAGTAGGTACATACTTTATCCTTCAAAATAATTTTTGTCTACACCAACCTGCTCTTCAAATACAGGGCAAACAACAGGTCATGGCAGCTTAATTGCATGCGGGTACAGGGTGAGATCATATTCCGCATCAGACAAGGACAAAACTTGCACTGCTTTGCTCTGTATGGCACAGGAACTGTGTTTATCTTTCATCGCCACCCCAAGCCGGCACCCTAAAGCCAGTATATAGACCTGCTCCATCCACACAGACTGGCAAGATAACAAAGATGGTATAACTGGGCCTGAGCAGCACTGGGTGTTTGCCAGAACTATTTGTCTCCATTTACAGCACTATAGGAATCAGTATAAACATGGATAAGCAGAGCTTCATAAGGAAGGGAAATAAACTTCAATAAACTGTGCTGGATTTACATCTCAGTAACCTATAGGCACAGATTGCTGGTGTCCTGGGCCACACCCACTAACTATCCACACCACTTTGTGCAATTAATTGCAGACAAAATTATGCAGTGAATTAAAGTGTATTGTAACTCATAATCAGACATAGGAACTGCTGGGTTTCACTCAAAGCCCAAAAGCCATCCTATCCTGTCCCCCAAACTCATGGATCCATTTGAATCTTTGTAGCCCTGCCCCTGATATAAGGCTCCTGAAGTTCCCAGGTATGTTTAACATTAAAAAATACTTCTTAGTTAAAATTATCCCTCTGATCTCCCCTTTCGATGTAACTGACTAAAGCCTCAGGATGGAGTGTTGGGGCTCCCCAGGATATGAGAGATCATGGCCCCACTAAGCCAAACAATTTTTTTTGTCTCTTCATTCCTCTCTTTGGTCACTGATTTTCCTACCGCTCTTTTTGTCTCCAAATCCCTACTTTCTTTACACTACAAATCCCTACTTTCTTTACATTACACTGCAATACATCATACTTGTGCAGTCTGATACTCTGAGAGGGCTCACTAAGGTCTGGAGGCTTCCCAGTGTCCTGGTTGGCCAGTACAACACTGTCTGACTAGGAGAGAGATGCCCTTCTGTCTGAGCAGCCCATAGGCACGGGAATCTCGGGTGCCTTGTTCTTTATAAAAGACCTGAAAAATAAAACATTCCTATTGACTTTATTAGACAACTTCCTGATTTTGTAATGTTTTGTGCTTATTTTATTCTTCGATGATTAAAGCCATCATCTGTTTGGTAAAAAAGATCAACAATTAGTCCCATTGTTGTCTGCAATTCATTTGTTCAGGTTTTAGATATATTTGTGATACCTTTAATTTAGTAAGAGAATAACAAGCTTTCAAAACTTCATTGGATTTTTCTTCAGATTTCAAGAAGAACCCTGTGAGGTTGGAAAGCTTGTTATTCTCTAACCCAAAGATTTTTTGGTCCACTAAAAGGTATCAAAACTGTCTCTAACATTTGATTCTGTGATTATTCTACATTTCAATGTAGACAGGTCCAATATGGTTATATACAAATTCTCTTGTAGAACATCTGGTAATTCATGAGATGTCCGATGAAAACCCAACAAAGTGAGCATTAGTGTTGTTTTCAAATAAAAATGTCATACTTCCTGGAAATCCTTTAAAGGGAAGATTAAATATGTGTTTGGATATCTCACAAACTACAATGTATCTCAACCAGAAATACAACAATATCTTGGAATCAATGTACTGCTGTGAATTATGGGAACCTAGGGGATAATAGTGTTACACCACATATTGTTGTACATTTCCTTTCTTCCTCTTTCTTTATGGCTGCATTAATGACAGGTAGCTCTTTAAGTTTTCTGTCTTGCTGACCCTTTGATGACTTGTGTATCCATAGAAACAGCCTTTGCTTTGCAGATTTATCCTCTATATCTCATGCCCAACATTATGTAGTGTTTAAAAGTTTTGACCTTTACATATGTGGTTCGCACAAATGTGGGTTTGTGGTATAAATACAGCTGTGGAGGCAGGTGGATAACATGATAAAAGTCACACAGAAAATTACAATTGCAAAGTAAAAAAGTCTGAAAGATGTCAGTTTCAAAATAATAAACATGAAAAACTCTATGACTACATTTTAATACTGAATGTAGGAATTTGCAAATGAATGAAGATGTCATTGACTAATTGTCAAACATATAAAGGAGCATAAGATATTAATCAGCAAGAAAATTTAAAGGAGTACTTTTACCTTAAAGATATTTATAGCATGTTATAGACATTGTCTTCAGAAACATTTTGTAGTTTTTCTTTCATTTTTATATTGGTGTCAGGGATCTGGATCTATGGCTAGAGATTTCTGTAAAAGGCTAGAGCAAACAGTCACAGATCTCACAAAGGGGCTATCACAGAACTGGATTGCCACTAGAGGCACTATAGCATACTTAAGAGTCCAATATGCCTCTAAAAGCACTAAGGTGTACTTGTTCAACAAGTCTATTCGCAGCTTAGTCAATAATGAGAAGAGAATTTGCAACTATTTTGACGATGCAAAATTTCACTTAATTTCTAGTGAGGTGAATTCACCCTTCAGTCAAGCAGCCCCTAAATTTGCAGGTCAGTGCACTTAAGAGTGAAAAAAAGGGTAGTTCATGGAAGGAGGTGAAAATTAATGCCCAATTTGGAGCACAATGTGAATAGTATAGGGGGCACCTTGGAAGATCTTACAAAAGAGGTACACATTTGATAAAATCTACTGTGATAAAAATGTGATAAAAGTATATGGAAATAATGATTAAACTTACATTGCTATAGTTTACAGACTCACAGTCTGACCACTTCTTAAATATTGATTCACTAAATATTAAAAATAATGGTCTGTCTATGAGGGTACTTAATTCCCTTAGGATCCTGGAGTGTATGCCATCTGGATCCAGTGAACCATTTATAGGGGTTATTGACTAAAATGTGAATTCGACAGTCAAATTCTCAAACAGTGGATTCCCATAGCAATTCTGCAACCGCGACAATTTTCTCATTGTAAAGTCGCGACCGCAACAAGTTTATTATTGCGACTGTGACAATATTTCCATAGTAAAGTTGCAACTGTGACAATATTCTCATTATAAAGCATTGACTGTCACAGTAGCAGTCTATTGCAACTGTCATTAGCTGGCGATTTCACACCTTTACGCAACAATTTCAGCCGATAACCCCCTTAATCTTTTCAAGATGTCACAACTTCGTCGTGGGTTAGACAAGTGATATTTACTAGAGAATTTACTTTATCCCTCTGCATTTCTCCCACCATTTCATTTCCCTCTATAAATACCTTAGAAAATAACTATAAATTTGCTTCATCTCCCTCCACAATTCCTCACTCATTACTCTTACTTTGTGTTTTAATCTTTTTATTCTTTATATAATTGAAGTACATTTTGGGGTTTGTTGTACTATCCATGGCTGTGAGCCTTTCTGTGTCCAGCTTTGTTGCTTTTCCTACCTTCTACATAATTTATTTTGAGCCTCATAAATTTGTAGTGCTTTTTCACTTCCTGGCTGTTTTAGTAGTTTAAATGCAAACTTTTTTGTTATTTATTGGGCTCATTACATTTTTATTTATCCACATGTGATTTCTCCAGTTGATACCTTTTTATTTCCATAAGGTATGTACCTCTCAGTATAAATATTTAAGATGCTTTTAATGACATCTGAATTAGTATCTTTGCTCTTATTTTTTAGGAAATTGTCTCAGTCATTGAGGTAAAAGCATCTCTAAGCTAATTTTCACCTTCCCGGAGATCAGTATTTTTGCGGCCCCCTGACTAACATCCTATCAAATGACAAGTGAAAAATTATGATAAACTTGCACCTTTGTTATTCTGTCATGCCTTTTAGATTTAATTAGGTCTAGCTACACTCTGTTTCATCCTGTTTGTTGGGTCCTGCACCAGTTGGGAAAAGATAATTATTTTTATTTATTGCCAAAACCTGTTACCTTTGTGAGATCCATATATTTAAAGAAGAACTAAAGTAATAAAATAAAAAAGAACTGTTAAAATACTTACTTTATACAGAGCCGATTGATTACAGTCACAGCATTCTTCACAGTGCTGGCTCACTGAGAAGCCAGCGACGCAGCTCCTCCCAACTTGTTTCACCTCGGGTGATAAATGCCTTAAACATTATCATTTTCATTGTGGGGGCCAAAGAGAACGCTCCCCACAATGAGTGTAATGATGTATGAGGCTGGTGAAGGAGAAGAAGGAGCTGCACGCTGACTTCTCAGTCAGCCAGCGCTGTGCAGGAGGCGTTGGGGGAAGCATCGGGAGCTGTCTAATTATAGCACAGCTCATACTGTGACTGTAATCAATCAGCTCTGTATAAGGTAAGTATTTTAACAGTTCTTTTTTATTTTTTTACTTTAGTTCTCCTTTATACCCATTATACTGCAGGTTTTGGGGTTTTTTTTTGCACAATATATATCTCAGCACTGTACATTATTATTACTATTTACTATTATCACTATTACTATTTATTATTTAAAATTATTACTACTATATCTAAATACTATTATATTTATTGGTCCACTGTTATTATATAACACTGTGGTCATCATGCCACTTCTCTTATTGATGTTGTTCTTTTTGTTTTTCTAATCTCTGACACATATGTAATTTCACTGATATGTGTGTCTAGTGACAAATAAATAAATCTAATCTTTAAGTTTCTATTGTGTTCTGTATAGATAAAGTCCCCCATAACAACTCCCTCATTGTGATTTGCCAGATTATCTATTTGCCATGATAGTAGGTTTTCTGCGTAATTTGTTACATTTGCTGTTTTACAACAACCCCCTATAAGTATTTTATTATTGTTTTTCCTTCCATGTACTTCTTCCCACAAAGTCTACACTATTAAGTATTCCAGGTAATCAGGTTTATTTTTTTCAGAATTGTAGCATTGGCCAATTTAGTAGTTTTTAGTTATTTTTAATTTTAAAATTATCTTTATCAACTATTCAAATCTTTCCCTTTGTTCCGCTACCAGTTTCATTAATACATCTCAGTTCTTTGTCTATCTTGCCTTGTACATGTGTAGTTGCCCTCCTCTAATCACTAGTCTAATGGCTCCTTCAACCTTCTAGCTACCTTTACTCCAAGTATTTTGGTGCAGTCCATTACTTATAAAAAGTCTGATACAAAGAAAGAAGTAAGCCCAGTTATTTAAAAAAACCCACACCTTATTCCTACTTGAGTTTCTGAGCTTTGGGTAATCAGAAGCCAACTGTGAGATATCTCTGATGAGGTCTTCTTAATCTACCATTCACAGATTCAAAAATCCACCTTATTATAAAGGGAAATTAGTTCATCAATGTGAGGGGGTATATCAACCAACTCATCCTTGATGTGTACCAACAGTCAATGTAGAGCTGGTGCTAGAAGGACCTTATTGTTCTAGGCAGTGTCTAAGACAGATTGTGAAACTCAAATACATTGTTCAACAGTTCTATTAATTTTCTGAAAACAAAGCAGGGTTCTATATGTGGAAGATAATCTCTTAGGTTTGTCAAAAAAAATTTTGAAAAGTTTCATATACTGAATTAACAGTAGAAAAGGAACAGTGGAACTGGAAATCTTTATTTTAAGAAAGAAATGTAACTCAGATGAGGTCAGGGAGCTTGCCGTAAACAGATACAGTTCTGAAGTAATTAATCTGATATAGACATGCATTGACACAGTTTAGAGGCAAGAATGGAGAAAGCACTTTGTTCAGACAAGGTCAAATTGAATCTGGCAGCTTTATTTAATCAGTCACATGCTGTGATTGGCTGGCTGGCAGATTCTCAGATTTGAGTTATACAATTCAGGCCTTTAGATTAGTGTCACATGTGCAGAGCAGGTGAACTCAGAGTAGACTATAACAGAAAGAATTTGCCTGAATGGGTTATATTAATGTGCACTTTTCCGTTAATATAATCACAGAGAATCATTAAAATCATACGCTATATAGCATTACACTAGTCTGGGCATTAAGGGTTACCAATAATCCCTGTTAAGTGCTGGTTTAATTGCGTCTAGATGGAGTAATAGCCTTAGAGTACTTATTGACCAATCATAAAGGTCCCATGCTAAATGTGTATGTTGTGATATAATTCCAGTCTAAATTGACTCTTACTTTTAAGGTTTTCTGTTTGCTAAATGTCTGTGGAGATTGTTTTTGTCTGGTCAAGGATAGTATTGAATGTCTGTTCCGGCTTGCGCACATTGGATTGTTTTTTTTTTTTTTTACTTTTAAACATGCTGAATAAAGAGTTTTCTGCTTTATAGTTCCACAGTTTGATTCTCCAGAGCAGTGAACACCAGATCACTAAAGATAATAAAACATGAGTCTAACTGAGTGAATCTGCAAAGATTTTAATATGCGACATTAAAAAGTAATGGAAAATCAATGGATATCTTCAGCAGGGTCACTCCAGTGGGACAGAGCATAGGCAACTAATAGCTATCCATTATCCAGGTCTTTGCCATCTCTAGATGTTGGCAGAAAGACTTCCAGAGAACCATTCGATTTTCTTTTTTAACGCTTATTTTATTTGCCATGTAATCGTTGTATTGATTTCTTCCCTCCCCTGTATGATTCTCTAAATTTACAAGATGAGAACAATGTCTGCACTTTCTGCACTAGTGGGAAGCTCACAGCAGGTTCTTGATCTAAAAGTGACGAAAGAAAAAGAGTTGGATTAATGTGTGGATAGCAGCTGTTTCATTGTATCATCACTGAATATTTTGTCTAGGTTTTAACAAACTTGCAATTACATAAAAATGAGGTATCTACTTTTGGTGTAAACAGTATCTATCAGTATACATTTTTTAAATGAATAACCCTTTTGCCTGCTAAAGGTTAAAATACTCTTCATTACAGGAATGATAAACTACAGTATAGACAATATATCAGGCTGTGTGGTTTTCTCTCTCCCAGGGCATATGTCACAGGAATGGGGGTATCACAGGACCAGTACACCTCTTGAGGTATTAAGGCACACCAGTTGCTACTACACCACTTGAGGAGCTAAAGAGTACTAGACAGAAACAAAAAATTGTGCACATCCTGAGAAACTAAGGCATACTGTAACAGAATTTTTCCTCTAGCGATACTAAAGCATTCTAAGCAGGATAATGTGGATTCTCTGTGCCACAGTGGGAATGAAGCTGGTTAACGCTGATATACGGAGTCTAAGGAGACACTTGGTGACTCATCACCCTTAATTCTTGCAAGGAGGTGTGGACTTGCCGCTAGGGGCTCCCAAGTTCTGGCACTTGGGTTAACCCCCGACTGGTGGAAACTGGTATATACACATGGGAACACTGGTGGAGACCTGGGTCAGCTAAACTGAGAACGTAGAAGAGGATCACTTAAAGCAGCATAACAGAAATCTAGCTCACAGCCCCTCTTAAAAGATGTAGCTGAACTGTAACTCATAGCACCCTTGAAGCAGCATAGCAGAACGTAGGCAGAAATATGAGACAGAGACTTAGATGCGATTGTTTCAGGGACAAAACATGACCCAGTGCTGTGCAGATATCAATGTGCTGAAGTAGGACACCAGACACTTCAGATCCCAGGCTGTTCACTGGGCAGAGACAAGGGTGGGTAGCTGATAACATTTGCAGAATTCAAGGATGCCAGGAGCACAGCAGCTTGCATCTCAGTATAAAATTCATGCTCGAGCACTGCACTCCTGCAAAACTCAATATTTATATCTCTTGCCGCCACATCATGGAAGAGATAGACCCAGAACCCAGCAGGGACTAGCCGGCAATAGAAAGCCGGCATCACAGGCAGCACCAACATAGCACTACTCATGACACACAGAGACAGGGGAGAACGTTCCTACTAGCCCCTTACTTCACTAGTTTAAAGGAGCAAAGTCATACTGGAGAATTCACACCTTGGCCAATTTGCCACTTCAACACAGTCTGACGCTTGATAAATAGCTGAATTGCACTTGCAAGTGAATGCAAAGCGATGTAAAGAGGTGCAGAAGTCACAAATTTACCAAATCGCAGAGTTTGATGAATAAAAGTGTATTGTGTCTAATGGATGCAAATTCATACCTTTATGGGACTGTTTGGACTTATTAATAACCCCCATAATCAATATGCAAATGTGACTCTGGTTATAATTCTGATCCAGTTCTGTAAGGAAGCAATGCACGCCACCATACTACTCTATATCATTGTGTTTTAACATTTTGTAAGCATTTTCCATTCTATTTCTCATGCAGACATTATAACACCTTAGAGAACTAAGCTTTCTCTGCCAGGCAGACAAAACAGCAGTACAAGTAATGGGGTCTAGCTAATCAGCTTCTTGGGGAATGCTAAATAAGGCTGAGGTGTTTTAAAGCAATCAATCTTTCACCCCAGCCTGGTCTGTAAATGTACTTATGATGTTAACAGTTTGCGGATTGTTTCCTAATAAAATAAAGCTTTTTTAAAAAAAAAAATCTAATTATTTTGGGCTTGCTATTATCTGAAAGCTAAAACACAGCCACAACAAGTAGAAACATGCTGATGCATTGCTCTAAGAGA
>WMED01017345.1:0-13033 GCA_019650415.1 Pipa parva | reverse complement strand
CACATTGCCCCGCTGACCAGCACATTGCCCCACAAAGGTGCTAATTTCCCCAGCAGATGCAAATCACCCAAAAGAGCTACATATTGCCCCACAAAGCTGCTGATTGTCCCGCAGGGCCATGTATTGTTTTTAATCTGTTTTCTTGTGGAAAACCTGATGCGGCCCAGCCTCACCCAGACTCTACCTCAAGTGCCCCCCCGGGTAAATTGAGTTTGAGACCCCTGAGTTAGAATGACTTGTGCAAAATGGAAAGACTACAATAGAAATGTATAACTGTACTATCAATTAATCATTCATATTAATATGAATCATTTTGTACATCACAGAAATTAACTTCAGTGTTCATAACATATGAACCTTGATAGGAAAAAAGGGGTCAGTGTCCATTTAATTTAAACACTGTTTAAATGCTACTTTGTTATACATGTAATATATACTGTATTTATCGCAATGATACTTGTATTTACACATTTTTTGTTTTTAAAGTTTAAGTAATGTTATGGCTTCTAAAATATAATCTTCTCATTATTTACCCCAACTGTCCAACCATTATTAGAACAGATTTTGGACATATTGATTATGTTATTCATAATTGTCTGGATCCAATGTCCACAAAATATTTTCCTAAATCCCAAACTAAATATGTGTTTTAGCTTCAGTTAGTATTAATTTCCCCCTAAGTACATTCAGGAAAAATCATAAAACCATTGTTTTTGGTTTAAAAAATCATTATAAATGTAAGGAAATCAGATAAGAAAACACTATCATGTTTAATGTTTTAGGCTGGGGTCACACTAGTGAACTTTCCGCTGCGTTTTCTGGATTTGTTTTCTCAGTTTGTCTCCCATAGTTGAGGTCTACATATGGTGTCAATTACAGGCCTCTCTCATCTTTTTAAGTGGTGGAACTTGCACTATTGGTGACTGACTAAATACTTTTTTTCCCCACTGTAAGCAGCACCAGGCAATAAAAAAATAAAAAAATCGACAGATTTAGGGGGGAATTCAGCAAGCTCCAAAGTGAGGCGCGTAGTGTTCGCCTCACTTCGGAAAGACTGAAATGCGCATGCTGATGTCCTGCACGCGGACATCAGCACGCGCATTAAAGGGATTCCCCTCCCGGCGAGAGCACTTGAGTCTCCTCGCCGGGAGGGGAATCCCTTTAATGCGCATGCTGATGTCCGCGTGCAGGACATCAGCATGCGCATTTCAGTTGTTCCGAAGTGAGGCGAACACTACGCGCCTCACTTCGGAGGTTCCTGAATAACCCCCTAAAAGTTAATTTTAAGGTAAATATCACCTTAAAAAAAAACAACTGGGATTTTGTTTTATATGTGAGCAGAATCCTGGACTGGGTCAAGTTATAATTATCACATTTCTCTTAACCATTGTACTTTACCAAGAACATCCATGGAAGACCGTTTTCTATGATTTCTGCACACTAGAAAATGTACTAAAATGTCACATTTAGGTCTGACAAACTACCATAGATCATCATGCAGAGGAGCAAAGGAATTCATCAGATTAGCATGCACCACTAATTAATTATCCTGAAGATCAATTAAGAAGATGCTTTCTTTGAGGATTACCTATTTCTCAGCATTAAACAAAATGGCTACTTTAGATTTGCATTTCCTCCATGGAAAATATTCTGCATACCCTTTGCTGTATTAAAATGTGATTCTTTTATCAACTAAAGTTTCATTTTCATACAAAACAGTGATTAATGGGCAGAAAAAGAACAAGGAAGAAGCAAGAGTAGGAGAGGGTAAGCAAGCAAGGGATGAGTAAGAGGAAGGAGTTGAGACTGTGAGGAAGGAAGGCACTGGGTATGAGTGAGTGGATGAAGATTGTGAGTAAATATGTGGGTAAGAAAGGTAGTGAGTATGAGTGGGAGGTAGAAAACTGTACATTTGTGAGTAAGATGATCACTGAGTATGAGGAAGAAGTAAGACTGTAAATACACACGGGTAAGGAAGGCAGTGAGTATGAGTTAAATATGTAAAGACACTATAGGGGATTATTCACTAAAG
The DNA here is from genome assembly GCA_019650415.1 of Pipa parva. Taxonomy (NCBI): domain Eukaryota; kingdom Metazoa; phylum Chordata; class Amphibia; order Anura; family Pipidae; genus Pipa; species Pipa parva. The sequence goes on along the minus strand of WMED01017345.1, from coordinate 11,001 downwards.
TCCGAAATTGTAGCGCATAGGTGTGAATTCACCAGCTTAAGACAGGTACAATAGACTGCTACTGTTGCAGTCGTGACTTTACAATGGGGAAATTGTCGCGGTCGTGACTTTACAATGGGGATATTGTCGCGGTCGTGGATTTGCTATGGGAATCCGCCGCTTGAGAATTCAGCAGTCTAATTCGCACCTTAGTGAATAATCTCCTATATATGTGGGTAAGGAAGGCATTAGGTATGAGTAAGAGGAAGAAGATTGTGAGTACAAATGTGGGAAAGAAAGACATAGGTTATGAGTGGAAGGAAGAAGATTATGAGTACGTATATGGGAAAGGAAGGCACTGAGTATGAGTTGGAGGAAGAAATCTTGAATATATATGTGGATAAAGAATGTAGTAAGAATGCTGGGGATGGTTTAAGCCAGCGGTTCTCAACCTTTTGAGAACTGCAACCCCAGAGGTGCTGATGTCATCACGTATGCGCATCACGTGGTGATGTTTTCGGCCGACGTCACCACGCAGGAACCCTTATAAGAAGGGTCCTGCTGGTACTTCCGGGCTCAGCAGCGGTTCTCGACCACCGTGGGATGGTCGTGCAACCCCCGCCGGGGTTGCGACCCACAGGTTGAGAACCGCTGGTTTAAGCAATAGCAATAAATACAGGTATATAGATAGGAGTAATCTATATATGAAAGGTATAGCGCCAAAGATATAAATAATCAGTGTAATATAAGTGAATAAAAAATATGTAAAAATATGGAGATGATATACAACAGTCAATAAATTAAGTCCATAAAAAAGGTCCAAGGGAGAAAATTAAAATAAAGCAAATGAAAAGTCCAGAAAAGATCCAAACGAAAACCTTATCATTAAAACTTCTGAACCAATGAAAGGAAAGGAACTCTGCCACAGATCCCCAGGAAGAAATCATGAGTGCGATGCTGAAATATTCAGTCGGGAAAAGGCAGTGCTGGAACAAATGATATGAATAGGGAGAGGAAAAGAGACTCCCCTAGTGTAATATTGTCATGAGATTATGCAACAAAATGACAACACTGTATTGAGTACAGGTGATATACTGTGATGAAGATGAGACGCTTGAAATAGAGGATGTAATTTCTGATAATTATACACTGTGAGCGTAAATATCACTGTGAAATTGCAGTGCTTTCAATAAAAATGAGTGACTTGAAGATTGTATATGCAATTGTGTGATGCTGAAATATTCAGTCGGGAGAAGGCAGTGTATAATTATCAGAAATTACATCCTCTATCTCAACCTGTGGGTCGCAATCCCGGCGAGAACTGCGCCGGCACCCGGAAGCACCCGCAGGATTCCTGTGGGGTGACGTCGGCCAAAAACGTCACCATGTGAAGCACGACGTGATGACGTTTCAGCTGAACGTCACCACGTGACGCACGTACGTGATGACATTCGGCTGAAACGTCATCACGCGCAGCGCGGTGATATCAGCAGGGGTCGTGGTCTCACAAAGGTTGAGAACTGCTGCTCTATATCAAACGTCTCATCTTCATCACAGTATATCACCTGTACTCAATACAGTGTTGTCATTGTTGTCTCTTTTCCTCTCCTCATTTGTTCCAGCGCTGCCTTCTCCCGACTGAATATTTCAGCATCACACTCATGGTTTAAGCAATGCAGAGAACATAAGTAAAGAGAATTGAGAAAAACATGAAATGTTTGAGAAATTGAGAATTCAGCAAGCTCCAAAGTGAGGCGCGTAGTGTTCGCCTCACTTCGGAAAGACTGAAATGCGCATACTGCAATCAGAGCAACATGGAGTTACCCAAGGCAGTAGAGTTATGCACCATGTTAGCTATAGATTTAAGCAAAGACACGGGAGTATAGGTGATACCTTTACGGAATAGATGGTAAATGCAAGCTTTCCAGGCTCCTAAGGCCTCTTCATCATGCAATAATATGTATGATGGAATGGAGATTCTCAGTTGCATATTATTGCCTGATGAAGAGGCCTTAGGAGCCTTGAAAGCTTGCATTTACCATCTATTCTGTTAGCCAATAAAAGCTATCACCTGTACTCTCTTGTCTATGGAGTTACCCAACAGACACATTGGAGCTTATGTATGAAAAGGCGCAATAAGCAAATAAGGTGCAAGTTTTTAAATCTGTCTTTGGAAAGAATGGCAGGGTTACTACTTTGCAACATACCATACTCATTTTATACAGACTACATCATCTGAAAAGACAAAAGATTGCTCTGACTAATAGGTTGCTGCTTCTCTGTTACAATATATGCACATTTTGGAAGCAAAACATATACATGTACAAAAAATAAGTTATACCAAACTATGCGAAATACAACTTCAAACTTCCTGGCTAGCCGGCCCACTGTCTCATAGATGCCTAATATATTCTACTGTCTAGTAGTCAACATAATCCTTCATTTTGCAGCCTTTAAATGATGCAGAGCTAGACACCACCATGAGTAACACACAAAACCTGCCAACAGGTCTCTCTGGCATATGGCAACCTTCCCTTAATGCAGACTAACCATGCCCTAATTCAGTCTGAGCATATGTGCCAATAACCTTCAGTTGCCCAGCAAGGGGCAACCATTTATAACTCTGTGAGGTCGTGCACTGCTTTGTTAGCGAGTTGGTGAACATGCTGAAGTGTAAGCTCAGAGGGTCGGTCTGAGAGCCCAAACAGGTTCTAAAGGAGAGAGAAGGTAACAGTGTGAGATCACAGCATAGCGGGATAAAACAGTAAGAAAATATTACACCCATGTGGAAATGCAGGCAGATATAGTACACACAAGGCATCTTGAATCTACAGGAACAATATAAGCTGGCCATAACAAATCAACTTGTTCAACAACAGTCAATCAACCCAATCATTTTTGCATGCCTGGAAAACAACACATGGTAGAAAGATTTTTTAGAGATGTTTATTTTTATAAAGGGGACCGTACAACATTTTCCAGATTGATGAATCAATTTATTGATTAAGTGAAGTGATTAAATGTAATCACTTTTTATTACTACGTTTAACAATGAGTTAAAAATGATTAGATAGATTGAACATCATTGAACAGCTGATATGTGTATGGGTAAGCCATACAAAGGCTTGTGTGTTCTTTATTTTCTGCTTTCTATTGTCTTTTCTCTTTCTCTCTCTCTTTTTTTTATTAATATTTGTTTTTATTGGTTTTACATTGTACATTTGTGATCAACATGTACATATTGAATCATTACTTATGGTATACCTTGTGACAAATTACATTTATATTCTTATGTTATAACTTATATAACAACTGTAATAATTAACTTACAAAATAACAAACCTTGTTGGTGTCAGTTTATGTTAATTGTTTTCTTTCCCATCCTCCCTCTCTCCTCCCCCTTCCTATCTCTTTGTTTTCCTGTATAATATATAGTGTATAATAAACTAGAGCTGCCACATTACTTGCCATCATTTTATTGTAATATTTATGACTGCAAGAGAAACTATTGATCTAAAAATTGCTGAACTGACTGTACATGGCGTTGTACATACAAGCAAATACATAGAAAGGTTATGTTATACTATCTTATAAATAAGATACAACTTTAATAAGTACAACTTTAAATAAATAGAATAATATTTCTATTAAGGCTTCACTTTTACACAGATTGCATTTATTGCATATAAGGGTATGGTGTCACTGATTAGTTCCCGACAGTGTAACATTGTGGCCTATTCTCTGTGCTGCTGTTACCAGGGGGTTATTCACTAAGGTGCAAATTCGACTGTTGAATTCTCAAACAGCGGATTCCCACAGCAACTCCGTGACTGCAACAATTTCCCCATTGTAAAGTCGCGACTGCGACAAATTTCCATAGTAAAGTCGCAACTGCGACAAATTTCCATAGTAAAGTCGCAACTGCAACAATTTTCTCATTATAAAGATGTGACAGTAGTTGTCTTTTGTGACTGTCTTTAGCTGGCGAATTCAAACCTAAACGCAACAATTCGGACTTTAGTGAATAACCCTCTGAATGCGGAAGAGAGACCTGTGAGAATAAATCATTCTCCACAATACAAAGTCGAGGAGTCCAAGGTTTCTAGGTAACAGTTCAAGCAGAGAGAATGTGTACAAAAGTCAAAGCTGCGACACACCTCTTGCATGGATGATAAGGGACAAGATACAGTGACAATTTTCTACAGATAGATTACTGTTTAAATAGGAACAACTAGAAATGCATTTGAGACATGTTTATTTTAGGTGTTACTGTTTTTTTTTTTAAAAGCTTACACTGAAAGAAGGACCTGTAATGAATTAAAAGAACAGTAACACCAAAAAACAAACATGCCTCAAATACACTTATAGTTACGATATATATTAAATCCGCGCTTCCAAACATTCTAAATTGTGTCTATAAAGCATGATATTTAGCTTTAAAAAATTGTACTTTCCAGCATATTTCATAAATATGCATTACCTAAAGCTCCATAGAAAACAACTGGACTGGGTGAGGTTTGTGCAACAACATAGCTTTACTTTAACTTCAAAGATGAATATTTTTTATAAATTATGTATTTAAATAACTCCGTGCCAATTCATATGGGATTTTTTTTTTTGGCTGTTATTGGTCCTTTTACTATAACTCAATTAAAATCATTAGTTGTGACTGAATGGAAGGTGTTTTCTGTGCAACACATCAAACATTAATTAGATAAGCAAACAAATTCCAAAAAAAAAAAATATATATATATATATTAAGCTTGGAATCCAAGAATTATCAGATCAAAATACTAAAAATAAAAGCCATTCCAGTTTAAATTGTTATGGTAATTATTATTTTATCTTTATAGCAGCATTCCTACTTGCTTTGCATTTGTTTTTCTCTTTGATAATTACAGACATCAATAATGTGCTGTAAAAGTACACACCAAACTAATGCCACTGTTTTTTGTGAGATTTACTATAATTCATGTTCATAGTCCCTCAAAAGTGCAATAAAGTGCAAGTAAATATATTAATATATTTATGCTTATGTTACTGTCCATTTAAAGACTGTGAATGTATTGAAATGTTCCTAAATATGGCAAGGGTTACATTAACTGTTTGATTGCTGTGCTTTTGCCACTTGACCACATCTTGGCAATGTTACATGCAAAGTTCAGATAGCATTTCAGTGAGTAAGTTGATGAAGTGTGGCTGTATTCCAGAATTTCTCAGATTATTTGCTCCAGATTTGCCATTGAATCTTTGTACTTTTATATGGGGCAAAACTGCAGTGATCCAATCAGTTAGGCTGGCTCCAGCCTTGAACTACAATGTCTCAAAATGGACAAAACACCTTTTTCCTAAAATAATGTTTGTTCTTATATAACTGGCAACCTGCAGTCAAAGTCTTATCAAAATATCAAATCTGGGAGAGACATACTCTAACCTCAGAATAAAGGGCGCTGCTGATAGTTTAAATGTATGTTAATTATTAGTTTAAATGATTTTGGGGGTTATTCACCAAGGTGCGAATTCAACTGTCGAATTCACAAACAGCAGATTCCCATAGTAAAACGCTACAATTTCCCCATTGTAAAGTCGCGACAATTTTTTTAATGTTAAGATTGCGACAATTTTTCCATAATAAAGTCGCGACTGCGACAATATTTTCATTATAAAGATGTGACTGCGACAGTAGCAGCCTATTGCGACTGTCTTTATCTGACGAATTCACACCTATACGCAACAATTTGGACTTTAGTGAATAACCCCCTCAATCTTTTCTAGAGATTAGATCTGCACAAATTATTCTCTGATAACTCTGTAAGGATAGGCCACACACTTAGTGACTTTTCTAAGAAAAATCTGCCTATATAAATTTAAGTATTAGCTGGCATGAAATGCTTTTGATAAATATACAAATCTGCTGTGGGCAGCATTTTAGCATGTTAAACACAGCATGATGTGCATGTGAGGCCATAAGGTGTGCTTTACCATACATTACTACAGGCATCTTTTTCTCAATGAGCAGAAATGTTCCCAGACATAAAAACACTAGTGGGGGTTATTCACTGTCGAATTTTCAAACTGAAGATTCCCATAGCAAATCCGCAACCGTGACAATTTCCCCATTGTAAAGTCGCAAACGCGACAATTTTCCATAGTAAAGTTGCAACTTTGACAATATTCTCATTATAAAGATGTGATAGACAGTAGAAATCTATTGTGACTGTCTTTAGCAGGTGAATTTGCACCTATATGCAGTAATACGGACTTAAGAGAATAACCCCCCCCCCCCCCCCCCCCCCCCCCCCCCCCTGTGTCCCAGGCATAAATGCAGTTTAACCTCAAATAATTAGCTACTACTATGGGTAAAGATATTCAAGGGAACCTGTCAAGTGTAAAATAAAATTTAAAAAATCTTAAATAGTTGTGATATTATGTAAACTCTATTTAAATAGTGAAACATCCTGCATCTATTTAAAATCAGGCCAATTTGCTAATTTTTTACACCACCATTTTATGTAAAACATTTCCTGCCAGTAACCTCCACATATCACTGGTCCCCTATCCACTAATAGTGACTATGGAAGTGCTCTGTAATATTTAATTTAACCCAGCTACATACCTTTTGAACCAGTAAATTTCCTCTGGATCCGATATCCCGTGCTCCCTTATCTTTTGAACCATAAGGGCACTCTTCTTAACAGCAACTTCATAACGTTCACTGCGGGACAGGAAATTGGGGTCTTCATGGTCAAAGCTAGGGTCATTGAGAACCAGGCTCTCTACACAAGGAATAAAGATTAAAATCTCAGTAAAGCAGTATATTAGCGGACTACGAGGCATAGTTTGCAACCTGAGAAGTGGGTTGAATTTTTCTTTTTAAATAGAGCCGCAAACGATAATAAAATCTATTATTGTATTGTTGCAGAAAAAAAAATGCAATTTCCTCCAAATTCTGCAGCACAAAATTAATTTTTGTGGCAAAATTATCTTCATTTTGGTGCAAAAAAACAAAACACAAATATCACACAACATTTTTGTTTGCATTGGGTTCAAAAATGGTGGGGGAAAAAAAATGACAATTTCACCTACTTCTCAGCTCAATATTCCCAAAACCTGCATCCACCTTAACCTGAGAGTATTTATTATTAAAACAATGGGCAAGGCTGAAGCGGATATTTAGCAGATATGTAAAAAGCATGCACAACATCACGTACATGTGTGAGTAATAAATACACACCATTGCCCCACCTGGTCCTATGTTATTCAGATAACATTGAATCCTCTATGTAAATGCTGACTGATTTCTACTACCCCATACAGTGGTCAGACTCTCATTTACAGTGGTCAGACTCTCATGTACAGTGGTCAGACTCTCATGTACAGTGGTCAGACTCTCGTTTACAGTGGTCAGACTCTCGTTTACAGTGGTCAGACTCTCGTTTACAGTGGTCAGACTCTCGTTTACAGTGGTCAGACTCTCATGTACAATAGGGTTTCCCCTTTACTGATTAGCCCCTGGGATTCTCTGTTATTACTTTCTGCCCATGCTCTTTCATGCTCTAGTGTTGCCCTCACACCATTAAATAACTGGGGTGTATAGTATACCGTACTCCCAGCTTTTTCTTTACTAATGTAGTCTGTGTGGGAAACACATGCAGTTTAGCAGAACTACAACTCCCAGAATGCCCTGAGAGGCCGAGGTTGGAGAAACGGAAGAAAGATAAGAGTAAGAGTACTGTTACTACCACCTTTCCCAGACACAGTCACTCGGCTTTGCTAATTACAATCTTCCCACCCCCCTGTGGCCGGTTATATGCCCCGGTATCTGCCCCCCCCCTGCGCCCACCAATCTCCCTCCTCCTGCGGGTTCTCTCAGGGCCCCCATCCAGGATGTGAGTGATGGTCTCCGGGTTGAAAGAAGCCGAGGCCCTCTCTCTGCTCAGGTCTGGGTTCATGGCTTAGTCTTGGCTTGACAGAACCTGAGAGGAACCTTCGGCCAGCTTCTGTCCCTGAAGTCCCGCCCACTGAGTCACATGACCCTTCTGGGCTGGTCCCTCCTGTCAGATCCCATTGACTACAGTTCCCGACAGGCTTCTGGCTTCAGTGACGCAATCTACAAATAGAATGGCGGTAAGTGCAGCTTTAGTCAGTGAGTGTAAGAAGCTTTCGGGGCGTAGCAGGGACAGAGCGAGGGGTTCCCGGCTGGGCGCCAGGGACAGAGCGAGGGGTTCCCGGCTGGGAATACTAGTCTACAGTCAGTGATTTCTCCTTACATCGGGTTCCAATAGTCAATAGTCCAATAGCCTTACTCACTAAGCAATGGATCCCATTGTGAGGAAGAGAGGACAGACTGGTGTCTTGCCGCGCGGTGCCGGGACGGACTGGTGTCTTGCCGCGCGGTGCCGGGACGGACTGGTGTCTTGCCGCGCGGTGCCGGGACGGGATGCCCAGTGAGGGCAGTCATCATTGTCACTGAGTATTTGGTGATTATTTCATCCCTTTCTTTGGCATTCTATCCCTAGATTGTGTTGTCACTTTTGGATGAACAGTCGCCTTGCGCAAGGCTGGATCCGCCCCATGATTCACTATGTTGACATGGCAAAGGAAAAGTGGTGGATTTGCAATCTAAACCTTGTTGAATTGATCACTTCAATAGAATCCCAGCGCTTGACAAACAGGTAAATTACCTGCGCACACAAAGTGATGCAAAGTGCTCAGTAATTCCACAACCATATTAAGTGCCTAATTGGTTGTGAATTCACTAAATCACAGAGTTTGCGGAATAGTTACAGATAGGGAAGTGGAAACTTAATGTGAATTCTGACTTTTAAAAGAGAACTAAAGGTAGAAATTAAAAGTAGACACCCAAAACAATACCTTTTTCTAAGCTGAAACATTGCAATGACAGCTTGAACTGTGCTGTCCCATCCCTGCACAGAAGCAGACTTCACAGTGCTTGGGGGGGAGGGGTACAGAAGCCAGCGCAAAGCACCACCCACTTGATCAAATCGGCAGTGCAAAAGAGTGTATACGTCATCATGCTAATTGCACCGCCAATGAGAACATTCCCCTCACTGGAAAAAACAAGCGCAATGAGCATGTTGACATGTACGCTCTTTTGCATAAGTGGGCAGTGCTTTGCGCTGGCTCCTATACCTTTGCAAGCCTTGTGAAGTCTGCTTCTGTGCAGGGATGGGACAGCACAGTTCAAGCTGTCATTGCCATGTTTCAGCTTAGAATAAGGTATTGTTTTAGGTGTCTACTTTTTATTTCTACCTTTAGTTCTCCTTGAATGAGAGGCTGCCATTGGTTGTCAGGTGCCGTATGGTTGGGTATATAAGAACTGGGCTGAATAGTCTGGTAATATCTGTTACAAAATGATCAGATCCCTGAGAGTGTGTGGCGGTTAGTTGAGTGGGGTTGTGCAAGTTTTTGTTAGCAGTTCCACTTAGTCAATTAATCAGTGGGTGAGTGAGAGTGTCAAGGGTCAAGTAATAGTGCCTCCAATAGAGCTCACTTGGTCTCCTTAAAAGGATATTAACATTTTCCAGTCTTCTGTTTTCAAATATATTTAATTTCTGGCTCACTTTATAACATCACTGCTGTTTTGTTATCAAAGAAACAGTTTTATGAAATTGTCAACCAAAATTTCTGCCTTTGATCTCATAGTTCAAGCACCGTCATAATAAACTTTCCAGGATGCACTTATGTTTTGTTTCCAGCATACTAAGACCCCATCTTTCATTGCCATTAAGGGGTTCACATTTTGTTTATATCTTGATGCATGGTCAACTTGAATGATAAACGTCATCCAGGACTGTAAATCCAATCTACCTTTGACCACAGAAGGAGCGTGTACATACACTGGCCCTAGCAAACAATCCGATCATTTTGATGATCATCGTAATGGTCATTTTTGTGGATAAAGTGCATGTTTGGTTATTGCATTTGCCAATTTTGCTGATGGATCTTTGTATTAGGCCAGCGGTCCCCAATCTTTGCTGGATTGGGGACCAGTTTTCCGGATCCTCAATCTAGCCAAGGAATGACGAACCACTGGGGAGGGTAGGCAGGGCAATCCAAGCTGCTGGCCCCATGATAGTGACATAGCGTACGTCACCATCATGTGGCCAAAGGGCCCCTGTATTAGGCCATTGCTCCATCACCCAAATTTACCCATCTATATGTCCACCTTTACATAAAATTGAAAAAAATAAAACAGATACTTCATAATCATGACTTCCTGTATGAACAAAACTCTTTTGGATTGGGGCACAGCTGTCTGCCTCTTGCATGTGTAGAGAATTTGATCAAAATGTTTTCAGTGTAAGAGCCCTGCCACACATCATAAAGCATTGTCCTGTGTATCGCCTGTATAGGACTTAAACGCCTATGAGAATGGCAAGTCCTTGATACCTGTGAGCAAAATTATGCAGTCACCAATTCACTTGCCTAGTGACCCTCAGCAATCGAAAATATGAAACAAAACAGGGTCAAATAATAAATAAAACACACAAAATGAGACGCAAAGACCAACTGCAAACTGTGAGTGTGACTATTCTTAACATACTAAACAATTCCAGTGTAAGCAACCCCTTTAATTTTAATAAGCAGATAATTAAAGGGGAACTATAGTATTCAGTCATAATTGATCAATCTAGCAGCAGTACACTGAGGGAGTTATTGGCTAAAGTGAGAATGCGACTGTCAAATTCTGAAACAACGTATTCCCATAGTAAAGTCTCAACTGTGACAATATTCCCATAATGAAGTCACGACTGCGATAGTAGGCGTCTATTGCGACTTCACACCTTTTTGCAGCAATTTGGACTTAAGCCAATAACCCCCTAAGTGTTTGATCAAAACATTTCAATTAAATTATTTAAATCGTTTTCAGTGGAAAAGTAGCCATACTTTACATACAGTACTTTGGCTACTTTTCCATCAATAACGATTGAAACAATTCAGGGGGGAATTCACCATAGTGTGAAGTGAGGTCCGGATCCTTCACCTCACTTCGCACAG
>WMED01017344.1:0-13033 GCA_019650415.1 Pipa parva | reverse complement strand
ATCTATCTATCTATCTATCTATCTATCTATCTATCTATCTATCTATCTATCTATTGTCACACTGAGTCACATGCAGCAATTGTTTGATTTCATGAAATTAATTTGTGTAGGTCAATATACAAAGGGCTTGAAATTGTTGGTTTGTTAAAGGGACAATAAACCTACATTATTATTAAAGTGGACCTGTCACCTAAAAGTACAATACTAAATTAGGTTCCACTAATAAAATAAACTTTTTTTTTTAAATATACATGTATTCTCAAGTCGGGTTGGGCAGAGCTGAAAGGTTGACTGACATTAAAGTTCCTCCAATCAGATCCCTTAAACCATGATCTAGTAGGGATCTGACTGGAGTAACTATAATGTCAATCATCATTTAGGCCAGCGGATCTCAACCTTGTTGAGACCATGACCCCCAGCAGTGACATCACGTGCTGATGTTCAGGCCCGACGTCATCATGTACACGTCATGTGATGACGTTTGGACAAAACGTCATCACATACGCGCGTCACATGATGACGTTCAGGGCCAACATCACCATGCAGGAAACCTTATAAAAAGGGACCTGCAATCACTGCCGGGCTCAACAGCCATTCGTAACCCCTGTTAGATGGTTGTGCAACCCCCAAATGGGTCACAACCCACAGGCTGAGAACCGCTGATTTAGGCCCCCAAACTGACTCCAGAAAGAAAAGTCAGGATGACAGGGAAAATGACATTGAGAAATGCTGTATAAAGGTATATTTTTAAGAATACATATATAATTACAAACATGTTTATTTCATTAGTAAAACCTAATTTAGTATTCCACTTTTGAGGTGACAGGTCCACTTTCAGGTTCATAATAACATGTATGTAAAGACTGATGTTAATATTGATGGTTTTAATCTTTTACATACAATGTGGTATTGAGTATACAGTCATTGTGCTAAGCATTAACAATACAGTTATTGTGCTAAGTATTAACAATACAATTATTGTGTTTCTATTGTACTCTCTGTTAGAGAATATGTCACACCTGGTCATTTGGGCTCTTTCACCTGTAGGATTTGTGCACTTGCATCTGCTTCATCATTGTATTATAAATTCTAAGATGAACATATTCTTTAAGATGCTCATCTTTGAATAAATGCTTAAAGACATTGAATAAAATACCTGCGATATTGACAAATAAATATAATTTGCAATATTTAATTCAATTTAAGGATGCATGAAATGTACTTATTAATTCAGGTGAAAATGGTGCTTTTTAACATGCCCTTATTTTACACAGTATGAGCGTATTTAGAAGTGGTGTATAATACAGTACAATAAGGTATCATCGGGTATGCTGCTTTTTAAGGTGGTTTAGCTGAATCACATCAACTGCTGCATCCAAGTCTGCTCCATCTGTTTATTTAATTGCTGTGTGTGTGTGTGTGTGTGTGTGCGTGTGTGTGCGCATGTGTGCGCGTGAGAGAGAGAAAACTGCTTATATTATATTTGATGCATTTCTTCTGCACTCTTTTTCAATGCTCTCTCATTCATCAGCATTAAATACAGAGACATTAATGTGTCACGGAAGAGCAATACTTGGAAATTCATCACCTCTTTTTAGCTTCTTGCCGATACAGTTCATGAAAATGAACAAGATCACGGGGAAAGGACAGATGTTCCCTGGTTATTGGCGACAAGTTCTCAATCTGTTACAGGCACTCTTTGTATTTCAAGGAAATAAGCCTTGACCCATATTTCTAAACACCGAACAGATGGTGAATTTCCGAGGGCACGGAGATACACAGACAGTTGATGTTAATGTAATTTGCACATAATCTTATACTTGCTCAGCATATGTCTACTGCCTAAATTAGCATGAGTTATTTATTTCATTTTTTACACTATTAAAATGAGTGCCCCCCCAGCCATTTCATACATGTTTGTCCAAATTTACAAAGTCGGCTTTTTCTTTTATTAAATTGACTTTTCTTTTCTTTAAGAACCTCCCTTCTCAATCAACTGGTTCCCAAACGTTTCATTGTTTCCAAATAATTTGTAATTGAAATGTGAGGTATTGAGTCATTCATAGTTAATTTATACTATACTTACAATTTAGTGGTAATTCATTTTGAACTATTTAAGCCAACTAATTAGCCAACTAGTTTTGGGGGACACAAACAAGCTTGTTGGTTTTTCTGTATATGAAGATTAAGGATAACAATGAACTGGAGTAGTACAAATTACCTATAGTTCCACTGTCAGACTTGGAGAAAAGCCCACAATTCCACTGCCCCACTGGGGGAAAGGTAAATACTCACAGATCCACTGTCCCACTGGGAGAAATACCCACTGTCACATTAGTGGAAATGGAAATACCCACAATCCCACTGAGGAGAAGAGAAATACCCACAGTCCAACCACTGGGAGAAAGAGAAATATCCACAGTCCCACTGTCCCACTAGCAGATAATGAAATACCCACAGTCCCACTGAGGAAAAGAGAAATACCCATAGTCCCACTGTCCTATTGTGATAAAGAGAAATACCCACAGTCCCACAATCCCACTTGGGAGAAGAGAAATATCAACAGTTACACTGTGTATACACGTGTGCATAAGGTGTGTGTTTCGTGTAAGTGTAGATCTGTTTGTTTGTTGTGCATATGTGTTGACTGGTGTAGTGCGCAGTACCGCTTTCTTTACTTTATTTAAAATATAAAGGCAAACCCATTTACCTTAAATAAAAACACAACACCAAAAGAGTGGGTACAATTTGCCATGTTTTTATTTTCACAATAAACCTCAACTTTTTTAATGACAGAATTTGAAATGTTTGCCCTACCCCTTTTACATAATCCCTTAGAGACTACCCCCATTCCACCCTCCTTCTCCTTTAAAGTTGGGTTCCAACTTGGCAGTGTAGCCACCTACACACCCATCTTGGGCCCTTGCCCAAGTATTGCCCAATTTGTACCATACATCTCACCCCAGAGATGCAAAAACAAAATCAAATCATAAAACAATTCCACCCAACACAAGCTGCGACAAATTTATAACTCACACAATCTTCCATTTCCCTAAACACTTAGCCAACAAGACAACCCGTGACAATGCTGGTCCACAACATACTCTACTCACTTTTTTTTGTACATGTGTTTATATATATAATATATATATATATATATATTTGTATATGTTTTTTTGAGAGAGGGTGGGATCTGTCTCACTACTGCCCCCAGACTATCTACTTTCCTTTTTTATAACTTAAACCCGACTGTATCCTCACCATATCCATTCTGCTAGCCCCTACATGTGTCAATCACCCCTTTACATTCTATCTTTGTTTTTATTCCATTTGTATCTAGTATGTGTCTGTTTGTGTGGAGGGCAGATAAAACTGTCTAAATCAATTGTCAAATCAACCTAAGTTTAGAACTAGAATTTTTGTTTATTGCTTTTTTTTTAATGTAATCATTTCCACCAAATCTGAACCTGTCTCGGTTTGGCAGTGTCAGATTTCATAGGATTATAACAAGTCCAAACTGTTCATTTCTAGTTGTAATTGATAAATTACAAAAATTATGTTAAAGCTTAATTTAGGGCGAAATTTAATAAACTCGGAAAATCCTGATTTAATTTTTCCGAGTTTATTCCTGCGAGATCTCAGAAGTTTCTTGCTGTAAATATCACAATATTTTTTTGATCGATATTTACCAACAGAAACTTTTGATCGAGTTTTTCTATCTCGATTTTTTGATGTAAAGGTAGCCATACTACTAATGTAAAGTATGGTTACCTTGCAGGATTAAACTCAGAAAAGCGATATTAGGCTTTTCCGAGTTTATTGAATTTCACCCTTAGAATAATAACAATCAGTTATAGTGAGGACTCGCCACATATAGGTTACCTTGGCATTGGTTGGCATAAATTTGTAGAAAGAGACTCTATAGATTATGTTTATTAAACAGAGATATTAAATACAAAGTCCTAGAAAACACACGGGAGATGAAACAATATTCAATTGAAATATTCTTTGAAGTAACTTGATAAGAAGATAATTTGTGGATGACATTGACCACACAATAATGAAAACTCAATGTAGTAGAAAATGTGATTGCAAGCAGAATAGGTACTTTAGCATCTACAGTCATTAGATAATATATAATACAGTCCATTCTACTGAATGTTGAGTTTTTATGGGATATTATTTTGTTTCAGTAACCTACAGTACTGCATTCCATTCTCATAACCTTGTTACTTGCTTAAACAGGAATAATATGAAACAGGCTTTTTTTCCCCCCAGTCTATCAGAAAAAAAACCCATAAGAGTCATGTAAGAAGTCTTGGCAGTATTTCATTTAATAAATTAATTGAATTAATTAAAAGAATGGCAGAGACATAGCATTCACTCCAACACAGGGACAAGTTACAAAAAAAAGGTGAAAAAAAAATCATAAAATGATAATTCCATAAGGCACAAAAACTACGGTCTGGATCATACAAACATTTGTTTAAGTTAATTCTCATACATGCCAAGCCCCATAATAAATGTATAATATTGATAATGTACCATTTAAATAAGGCATTCATTTATCTGTTGTTGGTTTGAAGGTATAATTAAATCTGGAGCCACAGAAGGATTCCTTTGCGTTATTTGCTTACTCATACAGTACATATATTATGTTTTTATATTCTGTTTAATGAAACCTTTCATCACAATATACAATTGCTACAAATCATAGGCATAATGCACTAAATAAATTGAAATATGCTTTACTAGGGTTAAATCTAGGTACCCCATGCCTCATCATGAATGGCCACTGGCTAGCTGGACAGCATGGGGTATATCCGATTCTCTGATATTCAGGGAATCCCCGTTTATATTTTGAGTAATATGTTGATAAAACATATGAATTCACTAACAAACTCTTTTCATTTGTCATGAAATTGTTTCTGCTTTCCCAAGTATTCCTCAGTCTCTTGGGATTCCTATAACCTGATGAGCTTCTATCACTCATTTAGAGCCATTTGAAATTTTTATTACAATATTTGTAAATTTGCAAACTTTATTTTAGCTCCCCAATTAGATAAATTTGACGAGTTTGGGGTCATGTAAGACAAATAAAAGGCTAAATTTTTTTGTTTGTTTTACAAATATTATATATCATTTATATCAAGTTTGAGATCATTTTTTTCTTCTGTTAATCATTTAATAATTGTTATTTTCCAACATGTTTTAAAATAATTATTATTAATAATAATAATAATAATAATACTTATTAATATTTTTTTTTATATATTGGTCATTTTAATTTTATTTTTTGACTGTAATAATTGTTTTTATGTAAACAATTAATGGAACATGTAATTTTTTTTCTATAAAAAAACCAAAACAAATCTCTTATATATGTTTAAGGAAAGAGACAAAGATGGATATTTTGGACTGAAAATCCAAAAAAAAACAAAAAACCTTCAGTTATCAGTGTACATTAACTGTTTCCATGGTAATGGTTCGGATACATTAAATGCTGAAAGTCTTTGGATACCCAGTGCATGAAAATAGATCCATACAATTACAATAAGGAAATACAAATATCTGTAAAATACAATGAGAGTTTTGTTAAATGCAGACTTTTATCATTTTACTGTATCCATGTGTGTTAGAAATCGATAGCTTTAAAGTGCACCTGTCACCTGAAAGCTCTAATACTAATTTAGGTTGTACTAATGAAATAAAAGTTTTTGTAAATAAATATATATGAATTTTTTTAAAAAATACCTTTATACAGCATTTCTCTCTGTCATCTTCCCTGCCAGCCCGACTTTTCTTTCCCGAGTCGGTTGGGCGGGACTAAATAATGATTGACATTATAGCTCCTCCAATCAGATCCCTGCTAGATCTTGATTTAAGGGTTCTGATTGGAGGAGCTATAATGTCAATTATCATTTAGCCCCACCCAACCTTACTCGGGAAAGAAATGTCAGGCTGATAGGGAAAATTAACAGACAGAAATGTATAAATGTACATTTTTTTTAATACATATATCTTTACAAAAACATTTATTTCATTAGTAGAACATAAATTAGTATTAGTTTTGAGGTGACAATTGCACTTTAAGCAAAGCAGAATACAGTCTAACTGATTCTCCAGGTCTTCCAGTAAACTATCTGAGTATGAAAATGTTGTTTTGGGAAGTTAATAAAAAAATGAAAGAATATTAATTTTTCTATAATTTTTTTATATCGCTGTATGGAAATTGGAATATTTCAATATTTCAACATATTTTAGCCTTCATTATTTTCTGCCTATGCTAGAAAAAAGGAATCACTGAAAGCCTGATTTTCTAAATCTGTTGATGATACTGAGGTATGTTACTATTATCTGCCAATATCAGAGTGTTTATAAGAGGGAGAAGCAAAAGCGCCACCATGGACAAGGCTACAGATAGGCACAAGTGAAATTACAAGATGGAAGCCGGGGCAGTTGTTATTCAGAAACAAGTCAAGGATTGGGAGCAGGTGGCAACCCATGCAGCAATAAACAAGCCAAGGATAGAAATACAAAAAGTCCAAAAAGAGTTTAAAAAGTCAGAGGTATCTTCTAAGGTGATGGTTGTTCCCACATCAACTGTGGCTTGTTACCACAACCATTGAGTGGAGCTTTGAGGAACATCTAAGAACACCTGGTAATTTTCTAGTACTAAACTTTAGCTAGCTTGGAATAAATAAAAATAATTCTTTCAGTAAAATAGATGTGAGATTGATCATTCATTCTGCTTTCACAATTTTGTGAAAGCTTTATTGTAGTTGTCTGTTTGCAGTTTTCAGTTTTTTGTTTTGTTTTATTCTTATATTATTTTTATTTTTTTATTGTGTCACCTGAGGATCTGTAAAAATTGGTAGGTGATGGAGAATGTAGAGTCGCTTAGTGTTTAATTTCATGTCTCAGTGAACACTTATGGAAACATAGCTATTCTATTTAACTGCTTGTCCTCCTGTGTCTTATTGATTAAAAAGTCTGTACATACTAAGGTTTGGATTTAATCAAATTGGAATATTTGAATGAAGAAAACATTGGCCAGTCTGAAATCCATTGCACACAAAAAAGACACATTTGTTTGTGGAATTAGCTGAAAACCTTCATGCTTGGTAAGTGCTGTCTGACCCAATGAAGAAATCATTATACCTAAACTAGTTTGGACTTAGAAATACATTTCCCTTGAGAATAATCGATTTAATGCCGTCTCTTAATATGTGAATAGTTTCAGATCACTACATTGCTGATGTACACAGGACTAAGTATAATATCTGGGATCCTCAGTGCAGATTACTCAAAAGTTAGAATACCTATCCTTCTATTGATTCAAGTTTGCATTCTGCTACTGAAAACAAAAAGTTAACAAAGAATTCAGATTTCACCATACAACTCTTATAACTTAATACAGAATAATATATGGAATAAACTTTCCACTGCACCTCCCAGGAATTCCACCTAGGAAATAGTTTTAATTTGGACAGTCAACTACCACAGTTAAAGTTAAAGTGTTCCTGTCACCTCAAAACTAATACTAATTTAGGTTCTACTAATGAAATTAATATTTTTTGTAAATATATATGTATTTTTTTTTAAAATGTACCTTCATACAGTGTTTCTCTCTGTCATCTTCCCTGTCAGCCCGATTTTTTCTTTCTCAGTTGGGTTGGGCGGGGCTAAATGATGATTGACATTATAGCTCCTCCAATCAGATCCCTGCTAGATAGAGAGCTGATTGGAGAAGCTATAATCTCATTCATCGTTTAGCCCCACTCAACCAAACTCAGAAAAGACAAGGCAGGCGGGGTCGTTAACAGATTGGAGAACACAACATCAGAATTGGGAGGCAGGAGCATAGTCAAAAACAGGCTAGAAGTCAGAAACTAGGAAGTCAGAGCCAGAGAAAGGGTACAGACAAAGGTACACAAAGGGCTTAGGTACAGGGTATGCAGGATACACAGGATCCTCAGTATACACTCATTGCTGTGATTCTGCCCTTGTTCAGGCAATAACACACCTGTTAAACTCTTCCCTGTACTCTGGAACTGTTCCTTCTTGGTTTAAACAGGATTGTATTAAACCCATCCTTAAAAAAGCTACACTGAACTTTGCATGCCTTGATAACTACCATCCTGTCTCTCTCTTGCCTCTGGCTTCTAAACTTCTAGAACGTCTGTAACCCCTTACTATCTATCTGCATGCGCACCATCTCTTGGACCCTCTGCAGTTCAATTTTAGGCCAGGGTACTTTATGGAGACTGCTCTGTGTAAACTAACAAGTGATCTCCAGGTTGCCAAAGCCAAGGGTCACTTTTCTGTTCTAATTCTTCTAGACCTTTCCTCTGCATTTGATACTGTCAATCACTCCCTTCTTATTCAAATTCTCTATGGCTGTCTTCCTATCTTTCTTTCTTTTTTGTCTCCCATGCAAATTATGTCTCTTCTCCTGTCCCACTAAGGCTCTATCATTGGCCCCCTCATTTTCTTGGGTGATATGATTAATTCATTTGGTCTTCAGTATCACTTGTATGCAGATGATAACCAAATTTACTTATCCGCTCCTGTGCTAAAACTTGAAACAGAGATTCCTATTTCTAGCTGTGTCCTGGCAATCTCCTCATGGATGGCTAAATGGCAACTCAAATTAAATCTTGCTAAAACAGAATTGATTATCTTTCCACCTAAACCTGGACTCACTCCTACCTTTTCCATTCTAGTGGATGATGCAATCATCAACCCTGTAACCTCTGTACATTGTCTTGGGGAAACTTTTGACTATGCTCTTTCCTTCTCTAAACACATCCTTCCCACTGTTAAAACTTGTTGATTTTTCCTTCACAACATCGCCAAGATCTGCCCCTTTCTTTCTCACTCCACTGCTCACACCTTCATGCATGCTCCTGTCATACAAGGCTTCCCTATCTTTAAAAGTGGATCATAAATTGTCCCTCTACCTATTTAAAGATATAAACCTTCAAAGTAAAATATAAAATTGCAGCATTATCACATCTTAATCAATAAAATACTAGATATCCTTAAAAAAACCCACACAATTGTCTGATTCTCAATTTATTTATTAAAAAATACTCTTGCTTTGAATGTGTAATTTACTACATTACGGTCAAATGATCCATTAAATAAATATCTCACAGTTCTGAAGGCTTTTTAAAGGCCACTGGTCACCACAAACCATGTGCCTAATGGTTCATCAGCTCAAAAATAAATCATGAAGTCAAAACATTCTGTAGAGCAACTCGTTATTCAAGAAGCTTGAGTGGTTCAAACAAAAAGTGTTATGACGAAGACCTACTATTACTTTTATAAGGTTCTACCAGTATGAGCTTGTTGGAGGAAAACCTGATGTTATTTTCCTAATAATTTAACCCTTATAGATGGTGGTCTGCAATCATCGCTGCTTGTTTAATTGGAAGTCTCAGCTTTTCTTTAACAGATGTTGCTTTGGATTTTTGATGACATTTAGAAAGCACATAGCACAGCAGTTCACTTCCAGGCGCACATTGAAATTGACTTTAAATGTGTCCTGCAAAATAAGAAGAAAAAAATGATTGATAAGTAAACAAGAAATTTTGAAGACAAGCCAGTGTAGAACCAAGCTTTTGTGTGACAGCAAATCTTTGAAATAAAAGCAAATGGAATTTGGCAGGTGCAAGGGACAAGAACATTTTTCAAAAGGTACATTGAAAAGAGAATCTTATGGAGCTGAAAACTGAACAATACAATGTCCACATAAATAAGAAATCCAATTTATGCCGAGAGAATAAAGTGTAAACACATTTTACACAAAGTGGACACGGGAAAACTTTGCACTTTAATGCAGCATTTTGAGAGTTTATTGCTTCTTTTAGTCCTAAAAAAAAAATAATACATCGAAAGGTGTCAATTATTGGGGCAAATACAGACAAGCAGAAGTAATTGGTGCCTCAGAAGTAGACAGCTGCATCTTTCTTTTTTTTTTTAATAAATCAGTTGACCACTATATGCACAGGTGCTACATGCAATTGTCCTACATCTTAGTCAAATGCCCACCTTATCTGAATGCATGGGAATTTGCGGGTGCTGGTTTTTATGGATTAAATAGGAAAGGATTTAAAAATATTTTGTTTCTTTATTAAGGTTGAAAGAGATCCATAAAGGTGATTTATTTGGACTTTTGGAGGTTGTTCACTAAGGTGCGAATTCGACTGTCGAATTCGCAAACAGCGGATTCCCATAGCAAATCTGCTACAATTTCCCCATTGTAAAGTGGTGACAATTTTTTTAATGTTAAGATTGCGACAATTTTTATAATAAAGTCGCAACTGCGACAATATTCACACTATAAAAACGCAACTGCGACTGTAGCAGCCTATTGCGACAATTCGGACTTTAGTGAATAACCCCCTTTAGAGTCAAATCTAATGTTAAGAAGTGGTTTAAGGAAGAAAAGGGCTGGTACTGGTTTTATAGCATGAATATCTGCAAGTTGGATATTGTTAAGGAAAAGAAAGAAAACGAAACACAATAACCCAGACTAAAACATATTATTATCATTAAAATTAATAATAATAATAATAATAATAGCAGCAATCGCTATATAATGAATGACTGCCCTGTTTTTTTTTACTGGGCACAAATTTTAATCCAAAGGGGTCTAGAAGTCTTAAATGATTTTCAAAAATGTCCAGACGTTTGCAGCTCAGTAGATATTATCAGATGTATATGTATGTATGTATATATGTATGTATGTATTGTTTGTATGTATATATGTATGTATATATGTATGTATGTATATGTGTATGTATGTATGTATGTATATATGTATGTATGTATATGTGTATGTATATATGTATGTATATATGTATGTATGTATATGTGTATGTATGTATGTATATATGTATGTATGGATGTATTTATTTATGTATATGTATGTATGTATTGTTTGTATGTATATATGTATGTATGTATGTATGTATATATGTATGTATGTATGTATATGTGTATGTATGTATGTATATATGTATGTATATATGTATGTATTGTATGTATATGTATGTATATATGTATGTATATATGTATGTATGTATTGTATGTATGTATTGTTTGTATATATGTATGTATGTATATATGTATGTATGTATGTACAGTATATATGTATGTATGTATTGTTTGTATGTATATATGTATATGTATGCATGTATTTACGTATGTTTATTTATAAAGCACCACTAGGTTACTCAGCGCTGTACAATACAGTTATAATACAGACAAGGGTAAAGTGCGGAACAAAGAATAAATGAAGTAAATTACAATCATATAATCAGTAAAATACATCACTCTAAGTGCCAGGTCATGACTGAAACAAGAGCATGGAGGTCCTTATCCCATAGAGCTTACAATCTAATTATGAGGAAGACTTACATAGACAGGAGGGTAACAAATGTAATAGCGTAAAGTGACAGTTGATTTGGCTATAGGTGCCAATTAAATAAGAAAATAAATAAAATAGATACATTTTGAATAAATAGTTGCATAAATATAAAATATAGACATAAAAACCAGTGCTAGTGCTCCAAGAGGTAAGATTTTCATTTACTTCAGATATTTTAAGATATGACGGAAGCCCTATTGCAGTAAGCATTTGGAACTTACACTGTCTATCTGGTGTGAAAAGGTTAACAATGCCAAACCACAAGACTGGTAAGTTTGTTAGAGCATCAAGAATATCCTTATTTTTTGTATATTTATGTAAAAGAAAACTGTACCAATCCAAGCTGAAAACTGAACCTCTCAACCCTAAGCTTCCTTTTTTCAGGTGCCACTTAATCTTCCACTACTTAGGAGACCCTCAGCTGCAGGTTCTATTTGCTTAACCCCAGTGTCCCATGATGTTACGCAGAACTGCAACCTGGGAATTCTTACAAGACCTTAAACTCCCAATGGATTATTAGTCTGCTTGACTGTATAGAGAAATATATCAGTTTGACATTTCCCAATGTCACTTAACTTCCTAGAGTTTTAGGCTTCCCCGTGTATTTCTGCTGGTCACAAAGAGCCTAAGCATAGACTGAACTATAAATAAAGTATCCTAAATGTACCCTGAAGAAATGTATAACTCCATATCAACATGGGTGTATGGTGAATCAAGGCTTCCAAACAAATCTAATTAGCTTTTATGAGGAGAAGAATTATAGACTGGACCTGGGTGAGTCACTGGAGGTCATATACCTTCATTTTTTCAAAGCATTTAATGCCAGCCACATAAAAGGCTGTGAATGCCACCACTTGTAGGTCTGAGTTTATTTGTAACACAAAATATTTAAAAGAAAATATCCTTCACAAGCAAGGGAAAATACTATGTACAAAATAAACCAGGTTGTTATATATCTGGGTGCACTCACATGTCATGTGTATTTAATAAGAAATATAGGTACCCATGCTGCAATGTATGTATGCTTAGATTTAGATTTATTTATTAGTCACTGGATAAGTACAAATATACGAATCAGTGAAATTACAAGTGCGTTATAAGAAGATAATGGCGAACCACAGAGACAGATAGACTAGTGAATTAACAAGCATAGATCAATAAATGAAACAATTGACAAAGCATTTGAACCAGAATGACAATGATAGATCATTGATTTAAATAAATAAATACTTTACCAGATATATCATAAATAGTTATAAATTAAGTCAGTTTAAATAATGTATGTTAAAGTCCAGGAGAAGGGGGGTGGAAGGTGATATATGGAGACTAGTGAACCGTAAGGGAGAGGTTGAGCCTGTAGATGGAATCATGGAAGAAACTCTTCCTTAGTCTGACTGTGCGGGACTTTAGACACCTATAACATCTGCCTGATGGAAGGAGTGAGTAGAGTCTATGATTTGGGTGCTGCTCATCATTGATGATGCTTCTGGCTCTGGACAGACAGCGACTGACATAGATTTCCTCAATGGATGATATTTGGACACCGATGGTTCGTTGGGCTAATTTAACCACCCTTTGAAGAGCTTTCCTGTCAGA
>WMED01017343.1:0-13033 GCA_019650415.1 Pipa parva | reverse complement strand
AGGTAAGTTTGATCGTTCCTGAATTACCACTATGCAGTCTGCTTCCCCTCTCTTTTAATATTTCTGCCGAGTCTCCTTTTAATTTACTATTCATTATTAATAAAAATCCTTCATAGTATAAAGAAGTATACCTTTGATGTAGGGCTTTGGTTTTTCATCACAAGGGAAATTGTTTTGTTAAGTACCGCTGATTGGGCAGCTGTGAACAAAGAACAAAGAGGTAATTGAGTGATCCCACAAATAAAGCTCATTTAATGCTACAATACCATTTAGTAGAAGAAGAATTTGCTTGAATAGGCTGTTACAGGTGTATTTTTGGGATACCAAACCTCTACAAACAACCAGACCTTGGATAATTAATTAATGAACCCCAAACTTGCACACTCCTCTATGAATACTGAAGCAGCCAGTTTAATCCTTATATATCTATTAGAGAAGGTAAGATATACTACAGCTGACAAATTTGATTGTCCTACAACTCTATACTATATAATAACTATTATATCCTTGGCTTAAATGCACAGTGGTCTCTCCTAATACCCTAAGAACACAGGAGTGTTATAATGTGCACTCACAGCTATCATAAAAACCAGAATTGAATCTGGTATTTGGCAAGTATTAGTGTGTTTAAACAAGCCAGCATACGTCAGCTTGATTATCATACCATAATTAAAAATATATAAAGTTTTATTGCAATCAGAAATATAATAAAGTGCAAATATAAAGTGCATATAATATATCCTTAAACCACACAAAATAAGCCCCGATGAAGCTTAGAGTTTTTCAAGTGAAACATGCGTCAGTGTAACAAGACCGTCAAGAAAGATGTGGGTAAAGTGTTACTACGGACATTGTCACTATGTGCATGCACAGAACCAGCTTGGAAAGCAGAGACACATACAGCATCTGGGACATTTCTACACCAGTCAGTGTTGTGGTTTAGTCTTCTGAATCCTGGTAACATTTTAATTAACTTCTTACCATATCAGGGATTATGGTAACTGGCATACACCAGCATACTATGCATACTATACTAAATAAATAAATGTATTTCTAGTATTCACTTAAACTGGGAATATTAAAGTGATATTCACTTTCTATACTTGGCTGTTTTTCTACACACCACAAGCAAATAGAGACTGTAAGTGAGAGAAGAAAACAATGCAAAGAATTCCAAATGTAAAAAATCAGAAAATAAACAATTAAAGGAGAATAGTCACTATGTACAAAAATCAAATCTATCAAGATATAGGCAAGTCTTGCAGTGAATGTGAAGTAAATCAAATTAAATAAACAAAAAAGCACATGTTTTCCACTTAACAATTTGTCATCTCATGGAACTTTTTGCCCAGGCAAAAATAATAATCTTTGGTCAGAATTCAGCAACATTCCCAAATCAATTATGACTCATGTCTTCTCTCAAACTGACAGCAAAACTGATTTCGGTCACTTTGAACATACAATTTTTATGTATTCCCATCTACGTTAATGGTAAATTAGACCATAGGAAAGTTAATATTACAAAGCTAAAGTAAACCTAACACTAAAACATATTTTTCTTACTATACATGTAATTTATATGTTTGTGTAGGTCTTCCTGCAAACTTTGTCCATCATTTAGATCAGTCAGGCATATAATTCTCCTGACATGACAAAATATAGCCTCTAAAAAGACTGGATTCCAGTGGATTATGAGAAATACACTGTATGATATCTGTGTATAATACAGGGATTGTATCCATTTTAGAGCCACATGATATTTAACATTATCACCTTTATAACTGGCAGCAATTGCTTTGGAATCATTCCTCACTTGACCTCTGCTACACTCCACCCAATACAGATCATCTCAATTTAGCATTGAACATATAGTTCAAGTCTGACAGTTCCTTGGTTATCACTACTTGGATGACATTTCTTCCAGTTAATCAACACGTTCAGTCTTTATGTGAGAAATGTGACCAACGTGTATTCAAGAACTTTACTGCTCTCACTACCACGTGTTTCCCAAATGTGCAGGATGTAGAAAATGTACAGCTGTGAGTCAGTATCTCAGCAGCAGAACATACTGAGGGAGTGGTTATATGATAAAAACATGCAATCCAAAGATAAGGCTGTACCAGTACACAAACCAAATCTGGCGGTAATAAAACATGTTGTTTAAACCTTATTTAAAGTTGCTATAGTTTTGGAGACACCAGCATCAAAACAATCCTCTACATTTATAGCATTTAATACATGCTATTTATGAAGGTAGATTTGTATTAAGGGTGAACTATTGTAGTAATCAATATGGATTTAGCAGCAGTACACCGAAATTTATTAAACTCGAAAAGGCCGAAAATCAGTCTTTTCGAGTTTATCCCCTGTAGATTTTGGCTGTTTGATTGGTAAAAAAAAAAAAATAAAAAATAAATCTATATGACCTGCAGATGGCCAATCAGAAGAGCCGTCGACGGTCATGGGCGGGGTTTTGGAGGTGCACAAAGATGTTTTATTTTTTTTTAAATATAAAAAATATTTATAAAAACTATTTCAATCAATATATGGATAATTACAGCATAAACATATATTTTAAGCATATTAATCAGGAGGAAATAATACCTTTTTCATATTCAAGACATTGTTCAAAGGCAGGAATAATCACTGGTGTTATTATAGGTGGTAAAAAGTGGAAAAAACAGTGTAATTCTGTCTGCACTTTAGGTACAACCAAATGACTACAGATGAATTTTCTCAAAGTAAAGTACCTGTGGACAAAACTACATGTAAAAATGTGTTTGATCCCATGTAATAAAATGTATAATTTCTTTCATTATTTACCTATGGCAGCTGCAGTTTTTGATGTTGGGAGGTTGGTACAGTCTCCTATGCCAAATACATTTGGATATTTTGCATGTTGCAGTGTGTACTTGTTTACATCCACCCAGCCGGCTGCATCTGCTACCGGACTGTTCACTAAGACATCAGGTGGTCCCATGGGTGGGGTAACATGGAGCATTTCATACTATGTGCAAAAAAATAAACACCCAATCAAAACTCAACACTTAAGAAAATAATAACTAAAAGTATGAAACCAAATACAATGCACTCAGAATAGACAGATGGGAAGATATACAATGAATGAATTAAAAGTATCGAAATTACTACATACAGAGGTATGGGATTTATTACCAAGTTTCCTGATATTCCAAATGATTGAAAACCTTTGCACAATATATTAGTGTTAAACGGGAAGCAAATGAAAATGCCCAAATGACATTATACATGCT
Source organism: Pipa parva (assembly GCA_019650415.1). Classification (NCBI taxonomy): domain Eukaryota; kingdom Metazoa; phylum Chordata; class Amphibia; order Anura; family Pipidae; genus Pipa; species Pipa parva. The sequence goes on along the minus strand of WMED01017343.1, from coordinate 9,761 downwards.
ACATTTAGTGTATTCTATACACATTTTTAAAAATTGTGAAAGATAGCTAGAATATAAATTAGCTTAAAATTGGTCTTTCTGGGGCACTGCGTGGATAATACCGTATGCATCGTCTAATGTTTCATAGAAAACAGTAGGAGTTTAAATTCTCTGGCGTTACGGGGACTTTAACGCCAGTCTTATCACGTTTTTACCCAAATTGCTACAACGTTCACAGGTCCTTTATAGTTTAAAGGGTTAAGGAGCAACTACTCCCATTTATAAAAATGATCCTTGGTATTTTACTAAAACTCTGAAGGGCTTATTTAACAATGTGTGAATTAAACCGTCAAGGTGAATTTGCATCATTTTGGGTCACTATGCCCTGGTAGTCATGAATTTTCTACTCCTTATTCACTAAGTGGTGGATTCCATTAGCGAAGAAGCGGAAAAGCGAAAAAGCGTTAGATGTGGTTTCTGTTGTAGTGCGGCCTAGTCAGTCGAACACTAGTAGGATTCAGACTCATGTGGAGTGATGAGTAGGGATGCATTTCAACCATAAGAGTCGAGCAAAGTTCAGTGGCCTCATCCTCACATTATCCCGCTAACTGTATAAAGTGAATATTACATCCTTTTCAATGTCACCATATCCCTAGTTCATGTTGTCACTTGGTTGTTGCAATCTTTACTGTCACTTTTGAATGAACAATCGACTTATATCACATGGGAGACCCTAATTCACCACTTTGATCTTGTGATATCAAACTGTTGCTTCTGAGTGCAGTGTTGCTTCTGAGTGTAACAAGTTTAGACCATATAAAAAGGGAAGACTTTGAGATGGCAATACTGCTTTAGGGATATATAGTGTGCAGTGATGTCACACTAGAACCAGAAAGGTACTCATATTTAAAAGCAATATATTTAAAGGATGTAACAAAAGTTGGTTCACTGAGGACAATGAGAGTTGATATTTTCAGAAACAAGATGTCAAAACAGCACAACTATATCCAGATATTATAAGATAACCTGTATATTCTGCCTTTGTTTAATGCTCAATGTCACTCCTTACCTGGAAAACCTTGGTTTCTCCTGGATTGTCTAAATTCTCAAACACAGCTTCCTGTTTGTCTGCTCGCACTTCGATTAAGTTATGCCTGTAGTTAACTTGGATGTTCCTCTGTTTAATAATATCTAGCAATGCATCTGCATACTTCTTTACACCAAAGATGACCCCCAGAGACGTGTTGAAGATGAAATTAGCATCTGCCCTTTTACCTGTCTTTGATGAAATGAAAACAAAAAATTAGTCTATAAAAGTGATTAACTTAAAGTTTTTTCACCACTTAATGCTGGAGATTTAAAATTTAAAAATGCTTTTATAGTCATCTTGTATTTTTTTTTACATCAAAAAGTTGTTTTTGATCCTATTTAATTTTAGCAGAAACCTTTATAAATATTCCCCAGAAGGCATGCTGCAAATATCCCCCAAAAAATATAAAGAAATCAAGGCAAATTTTATTTGTGCAGATAAATATATCAAGCAAGTAGGAACACGACAGAGGCTGGTAGTCTGATATATTGTGAATACAGTGTACACCGCAGGAACAAATCTTACTTTGCGTAGATATTCTTCCGATAAGTACATGATTTTCTGAGGAGCGCCTGCACATTTTACTGGAGTGTTTGGAAATGTAAATATGGCATTCCCTTTCTTAAAGTCCTGCAAAGCTTTCCAGGTCTTTTCTACTGTTTTTACAGAGTAGTTGGATCCAATTTTGGGGTAGTTAAATCCTTCTGGCAAACCTTTAATCTGCACATAAAAGATGAAGAGATATGAGAGCAAAACTCAACCAGGTTTAACTAAATGCATACATTATACATAAATAAAAATACAAAAAATAGAAATATCCATGTCTATTTGCTTGTAGATCTTACCAAAATTCACTGTAAAATACAGATTGTTTAGAAAAGCAATTCATGATTTAGATCTCAGAATAACGTTCAGTATGTTTTGGAATCACAAAGCAAGTTCAAACTGGTATTACTTGGACTCAGAGCATTTTGATTCCAAGGAGCTTAAAATAGCACTGAACGGTAGACGCAGCAGGGCCTGGGTATTTAAAACCATGCTAATTAATTTTCTAGCTGTGTCATTGAATGCAGGAATACAGATTAGTTTATCTTGTTGCTTGACCTAAAGGTGAATGAGAAAGTAAGCACTGACTAGACTACCAGGCCAGTGCCATTGATTGATAGTCCATTGATATGTTTTATTAAAACAAGAAGCTTTATTCTCTGGAAAGCCTAGTGTATTTGATTACAGCAATACTTTTCTCTTCCATTTTCAGAGGAAATGATCTGTTCAAGTCTGAAGTTTCCCCCATAGCAGAGTGAAATACCCCCTTACAAATGTACTACAGTGACATTGTAAATTCAGTAATGTGTACATTTACAGTCCAGATTTACTTAAAAACATCACTGAAAACTGGGTCATTTGTTTTTTCTTTCAACTAATGAGCTCATTGCTGGATATAGAATTTCTTCTAGCTTTTACCAACACATCATTACAGCAATTTAACATGATCTTCCTACTACGTACATATATGTTATATTGCCCTTAATTGGACATAATGGGCACTGATAATACATTTAGCTCTATCTTAGCTAAATGTAAATATCCATTACGGCCTATGATTTCTTGTAATTTTTGCTGTCATTTACATCCTTTTGCATTGCATACAACTGGGTTTCAAAATATCCTACAGAATACTCAAAGCATTAGGAAGTAAAATGCCATTATTCACCGACACTTTCCTCCAGAAAATTCTAAATTTGAATCAGGCAATCTTTAAAAAAAAGTCTAATTCCATTATGTAGGAGTATTGATAATAATTACATCATTACTACCTCCCTTTGTCTCTGAGCCACATACTCAACAAAATCCCTCAAAGATAAAATTCCTGATTTTTATTGTGTTGTATTTTACTTCTGTTTGCTGGTTAGGACCATCTTTTATTTATTGTGCTTTTTGGAAAACATTTATGTGACAGATGAAAGATACCTGCAACCAGCAGAAAACACGCACGAAACCATACAAACTACAAATTAAACTTAATGTTAACAAAATAGTTTTTCAAGTTCTATGTAGGAAACAGTACTATACCAATTCAAATGTCAATATATTGTGACTAAGTGGCTTCACAATCCACGTGTTTTGTCGCAGTTTATTGCTATTTTGTGGCGGCTTTAACCACATGTTACAACTACAAAAAACCACCAGGTGTAGCCTTAAAGCAGTTAAACGTTAGTAATAGGCTCCCTTGCAGCAGTGGGAATCACCGAATTGTAGGCACATGAGCAGGACTGTATTTTGAGTGCATGTATTCCAGAAGCCATTGCATGAACTCTGCAGCCAACCCCACAGAAGCTTATGCTGTCAAATGAGAAGCAGCTGTCCCTACAAGGCAACGGCGCTCTGCTACCTCACCCTCCAAAATGTGCAGCTCTAGGGAGAAATACAGACCTGCATATGGGAGCTGCATGCTGGCCACAAATACAGAATAAAACATTTATTACTAAGATCATTTAAAGTTAATGGAGAGGATGTAGAATATATTGGGCTTCTTTCCTTATTGATTTCTTACGCACACACATCTATGAGGCATAAATGGATATATTCTAATGTTTTACTAACTGCGTCCATTTGCTGAAAAAAAAAATGATTTTCTTCATTTTTAAAATATATGGGGAGAGGTTGTTTATAAGAGGCACAGCAAATGTTACTTTTTCATTAGTAATTTTGGGATAACTGCTTGTGCCCAGACACAAAATACACTACACAATGCTATGTGTATGTGTGAGAAACAAATCAGGATTATTGCAATATAGAAAAATTTGGAATGAGAATATTCCTTTAAAATAAAACTTCTCTGAGACGTGGGATAAACTATTATAGACAACATGTATCCAGTCCTGGTTATTCCTGAAAATGTTTACTAGAATGTTAGAAAATGTTAGTATTTGGATATTATGTCCATTTCCATCGGGTTGTTTACTTTTACAAAAGGTTTATTTCTACTTCCTTCTCCATTAAACATTTATAAGAAGATTATTCTATACAAGCGGTGCCCTCTACTGGCCATGTCATTAGCAGAGATCTAATTGCCTTCTCTAGGACATCATTGCTTAACTAGTTATTTGTATTGCACAGATGTGCCTTTTTCTGTAAAGCCATTTATTTTCAGGAATGCCCTATTAAGATTTCATATTGCTGGGGGCATGGACGTGACCTCAGAGAAAATGGCTGTCTAAACCTAGAGCTCTGGATCAAAATCAGCTAAAAGTAGCAAACACACTCAGACAAAAATACAGAAACCCAAACTAACAGACTACAAAGTGCTACTGAGACCTAAAGGAAACAAGACAAAAACAAACCCACAGTGAGGCTGACCAGGAGGAGCCACCAGGAGCCGCGGAGGCCGTCTGATAAACAGAGAAGAGGAGCGGCAGAGGAGAGTTGCGACACAAAAGAAAAGGGGGAAGCGGTAGCTTGAGCCGGCAAGTATACAACTATAAAAAGACATACACCCAACAGCCAGGTTAGAAACTCACTGGAGAGACAGGTGAACAGACTTGCCGATCGCATTCAATACACACCAATTAACTAAGAAAAAAAAAGGCCCAATACTAGGCCGAAATAAAAAACTGCAAATACACACAAAAATCCCCCACAAAAGAGCAACTACAACTAAAAACAAACAGAAACAGTGTGAAAAGAAACAAAGAAAAAATGCAAAACACACATTGACCTCAGCCTATCCCCTCATCAAGAGGTAAACCCTGCAGGAACTTCACTGTCCAGGCTCAGGCACCATAACCAAAGCCATAGACACACAGCCAGAGATGGAGGGGGGGGGAGGCAGAGGAGAAACAAAGGAAAGATAATCGTGATTATAATCACACAACATAAAACTAAAGGGAAAGTGAGAAAAGTAAAACACAACTCTTACACCTCACAAAAACAGAGAACTAAAAATTAACCAACAAATGCCAACAACAGCAGAACAAAGAGGAGAGGAGGGGAGGAGAGGGGGAGGGAGGAAAGAAGGAGAAAACCCAAAAAATATACAGAAGGAAGAGAGGAGAAACAGAGGAGATACAAGATAGGAGAGAAAGGGAAAAATGCAGCACATCAGTGAAACAAAAATACAACAACATAAACAGCAGTAGCAAAAATAGACCTATTCTCCAGCTCTACAAACCTTAAAGAAACTACAAATGGAAAAAGCAAAAATAATTCCCAATTTGAACTACAGACTAACACAAAGCAAATACCGTACAATTAAAACAGAAAACATGCCAGGTGGGCACCTTAAAAACACCGCAAACACAGAAATGTCTACTGACTTTTTCAAATCTAAAACAGCACCCAAAACAACTAAACCTACTCAAGCAATGGAGAGCCAACAACAAGAAGAAGAAGAAGACAACTCCTCCCCCTGCACAAAAAAAGACCCGAGAGATTTAAAATCATGTTGTCAGGGATTCAGGGAGGACACAGGTCAAGAAATATGCAATTCAACAATGGAAATCAAAGCGGAAATGAAAGAAGTGGAAACCAGAATTACAGCAGTGGAACAAAATAACAAAAAAATGACCAAATCAACATCCATAATGGACACACAAATTCAAGATCTACGGAGTCAAATATCCCAAGAAACACAAAAAGACTTTGAAAACAGATCTCAAAGAAACAACCTAAAATTTAAAGACATACCTGAATAAGTACCCATAATGCCTTTTCTAAATAAATCCTTCCAAGAACTAGTCCCTGAACTAACAACAGCCGACATAATGATGGAAAGAGCCCACAGAGCTCTACACCTCAAACCCAATACCAATATGCCTCCCAGAGATGTAATCATCAGTCTAAACTACTATCACATAAAATAAATAATTATCAAAGCCTCCAGATCCAAACAACCTACAATTGACGGGATAACACCAAGGGGGGAATTCACCAAAGTGCGAAGTGAGGTCCGGATCCTTCAGCTCACATCACACAGACTGTTATGCGCTCTCTGATGTCCTGCACGCGGACATCAGCGAACGCTTTAAAGGGATTCCAGTCTCGGCGAGACTAAAAGAGTTGCCTTGCCGAGACTGGACACCATGTGCCAAGTGAGGCGAAGGTTCCGGACCTCACTTTGCACAATGGTGAATTCCCCCCAAAGGATCTTGGCTTCTTCTATAGCAGGGAACAGAACACAAGAAGGCACCTAACAAGTATGAAGACACAGAATAACCCTCTCAGGGAAAAACAAAAGTCTTCAGATTTTTCTAAAGCAGAGGTTCTCGTTGTCATTGTGTCGCATATCATGTGATGACGTTTGGGTACAACATCATCATGTATGTGTATCACGTGATGACATTTGGGCACAACATCACCACGCAGGAACCCCTATATAAAGGTGAAATGGCTCCCTCCTCAAACAACTTTGCCAACCCCTGACCTAGAACAACAAAGAAAAGATTAACATAGAGGGCACTAAGGTTGTACAGGAATGCAAATATAATGGTCAATTCTCCAAACTTGTTAAAGTTATCTCATGTGTACCATATATATTTATTTAATGCAAAACAATGTTCATTTAGAGTTTAATAATTGTATAATAAGTTGAAAACCAATAAAAATATTGATTTAAAGAAAAAAAAAAAAAGATTTAATTCATTGAAATGTGAATGGTAGCGTACGGTGTAACCAAAAATAGAAATACTTTACCTTTTCATATTGTAACTTTAGTCCAAGAGCAATGATTAAATATTTATAACTTATCTGCAAAAATAATAGAAAACAACACAATAAGAGTTAGAGAAATGGTTGCATTCCTTTTTACTTTACAAAAACGATGCCAGCTGCTGGCACTTTACTAAATGCCACCTATGAAACAAGTGCAATGATACATGAACAGTTGCCTCACTTTTTGCTTTTACTACAGATATGTATATATTACACACACACACACACACACACACACACAGTATATTGTTAATGTTTGATTCTGCAAAGGAAACAAGAACATGGCATTAAGAAAACATTATGTGGGAATACCAATTTCTGCTTCATGGCGTAGTTATAACTGTAAACAGTGACATTTTTCATGTCAGAAGACTTGAGCAGCACTGTCCCTCAGCTATGGCACATGCCGGTGAATGATTGTAGAAATGAAATGTTCCAGTGTTACATACAACAAAGAACTAGCCAAATTCTGTTTGCTTTAAAAGCTCAAGGCAAGATCAAGTGGAGTCTGAGGAGGGGCCCCTGGAACATCACTTGTCCAGATCCAAAAGCATTACACTGAGAAACTATTGCAGCAAATGTCCCGCTGATCATTTTAACATTCAGATACAGCAGAGAACAGTTTTTAAAAGTAAATTGTTAGTGAAGAAACTGCCCCCCAATTCTCAGATACAGGTGAGTGCAGGGGCCATTTAACTACCGAAAAAAGGAAATCGCTGTTTACAAACTGACAGTTTGTGTGTGTCATTAAGAGAAATCATCTTATCAATGCAATAAAAAACATTTAAAAAAAAAACTGGTTCTATTTGTCTTGCTATCTGCAGCCATGGCTTTCTCAGCCATACAGTAATTGAGGGTTTGGGACTGCAAGCTGTGTGGCACATTGGGACACACAGTGGTGTGTGTGTGGGGAAGTTGTATTACCCTCTCATCACAGACATGCTGAGCACATACAGTATAGTTTAATTGATTAAAATACCTCTTTCCCGTCATCTATCCTGATGCAGTTTTTGTCAGGTTCAAAGCCTTTCACTTCTGATTTAATCCACTTGACACCAGATGGTATAACGCTTGCTGTGGAACGGGCTGAGCTAGCTAGCTTCTTCGCACCTCCACCAACAAGGGTCCACATTGGCTGGTAATAGTGAGTCTAAAGAGAGCACAGAAATCTATTTAGAGCAGTGGTTCTCAACCTTTTTATTGCCGTGACCCTTTAGTATAATTCCCCATGATTTGGCGACCCCCATTTATTAATTATTATTGGGCAACCCCATTTAATCCTTATATTTCCAATGGTCTTAGGTGACCCCAGGCAAATCATCATTCGACCCCAAATGGGGTCGCGACCCACAGGTTGAGAACTGATGATTTAGAGAATTGTTTCTCTTTTTATCAAACTGAAAATGAAGCCATGGATTATCAATTTGTTTCTTATTTACTTTCATAGTTCCACATAGCTGATTCATGACTGAGATAAAACCCTCCCCAATGATTACCAGTGTGATGCGTAAAATGATATGGCATAAGGGCATTCCTTATTCAAAATTCACTGGTCTGCTTTAAATGTGGAAGGCCGTGAAATGCCCACATTGACTTATAAATGCATCAATAGTGAAGTACCTAGAAGCAAGTTGGCTACAGTGCAATATATGGCCCCCAAAGGGAAGGCCCCTTGTCTTTCCACCGAAAGATCCATTTCCCCAGTTATCACCAAATTCTTATTCCCACTTTCTCTGTCTTGCGATGTCATTTAGTCCCTATTTTTGGGATTACAAATTGGCCTATAATAGAGGAAATTAACATTTGACTTTAAATGTAAGATACAGCTGTCTGTGTGGAGGAGGAGGTTATTCCCTCCCACCCCCCATCTCCATTTGACCTGAGGCAGTAGGTATGTGCCTGGGCTTCAGTTAGGGGAAACTGCACTTCCTTCCTGCACAGTGAGGTTTGGTGCCTAAGCTGCATCTGTGACATAAGGGTTTGTGCACACTTGTATTTATTTTTTGCATGTTCAGAGCACATTATAAATACATATAAACACATACAGAAATAGATATAATGAAGGTTGCTGTGCACATGGCATGTAAACATTCTCTTTTAATATATTCACATCAGTTTTTTGTCAGATGCACCATGCACAGGTTTTTATCAGATGATGTATGTATTAAACATAATAGGATTATCAGAATGCTTAACAAATGCCGGAAAGCTCATGGTAAATGTATAGTCAGCTTTTGAGAGTCTGTGCATTTACAAGTTATGTGCATTTATGTGCGTTCCAAGCACCCCTGTTCACATAGCCACAGTTCTACTGAAAGACAAGAAGCCAACGAATCATACCTATCCACACGCTCACACTTTATTAGTTAGTCAGCTTAATGAACAAAAGGGCAGGGGTCGCTTTGGCACAGTATTTAAAGGCTTGCTGTGTTTAGTGTGAAACAGACCAGCACACAGTTTTGTGTGCACATTTCACACTTCAGCTTTATGTAGCCTCAGATTGTGTTGTTGTATAGGATAAAGCTACACACATAGACTTGAATACAGGATTGTAACAAAATAATGTAAAGGCAATTTGGAGTTGAGAAAAGAGACATAGCCGTCAAGTTCAGCTTTTCTTATGCTATCCTTCCCTGCAGGGCCAGTTCTACCGATGGGCAATGTGGGCGACGGCACAGGGCACAATCTATTTGAGGGACGCTGTCGCCCACATCGTCCATTGCTAAACATGACCTCCCACGCCCCCCCTGCCTCGCGATACCTCCCCTTGCCCCCCACTCACCTCCAACAGCATTCCAGCGACACACTTCCTCTAATGAGATAAGTTGAATGCAACGGCACTCCTTGGCTGCTTCGGGTCTTGTCGGCTGTATTTGGCAGCTGGCGGCAAGACCTGAATATCTAAGAGGGGGGATGGCCCAGGGCACCAATAGGGCCAGGACCACCCCTGCAGCAATCTCTGCGATGTGATGAATTCGGGACC